>JAJDFE020000350.1:0-38446 GCA_021527465.2 Geoglossum glabrum | reverse complement strand
CGGAGATACTAAATGCGCCTGTGCGCCGAAGAAGTCTGAATACCACACACTAAGTAGACCTCCGATAACGGGAATATTCTGCTCGAGCGGAGTATTCTTGAAATGCTTGTCCATTTCGTGCGCCCCGGCCAGGAACTCGTGGAAGTGGTCATATCCAATGTACAGACAGACACTCAATCCAATAGCGCTCCAAACACTATACCTACCTCCCACCCAACTTTCGAACCCAAACATATTTGCCTTGTCGATTCCAAACTTGGTGACCTCCTCCTCGTTAGTTGAGAGGGCCACGAAATGCTTCGCAATGTGCGCAGTATCCCCGGCGGTGCGGAGAAACCACTCTTTGGCAGTGTTCGCATTCGTGGTAGTCTCGGCAGTGGTGAATGTTTTGGATGCAATGAGGAAGAGCGTCGTTTCGGGGTCAGAGCCGCGAAGCGCTTCAGTGATATGCGTGCCATCGATGTTGGAGACGAAATGAAGGGTAAGACTGCGGTCACCGTAAGGCTTGAGAGCCTCTGAGACCATGACAGGACCACTTTGAATTGCAAATCAAGTCAGCCATCGAGCCGAGGGGAGCGTAGGAAGTGACATACAGATCCGACCCTCCGATGCCAATGTTGACAATCGTTTTGATCTTCTTCCCCGTCCATCCTTTCCACTCCCCGCTCCTGACCTGTCCGGAAAAGGTCTTCATGTGCTCCAGCACAGCGTTGACATCCTCAACCACGCTCCTGCCGTCGACCGCCATGGGCAAATTGCTCACATTTCGCAGGGCCACATGATATACCGCTCTCTTCTCGGTGAAGTTGATCTTGTCGCCCGCAAACATGGCATCCCGCAGCTTCTCCAGCCCGCATTCTTTCGCGAGCTCTACCAATAGTCTCAAGGTCTCGTCTGTCAGGAAATTCTTGGAGAAGTCGAACAGGGTCTCTGAGCCATCTGCATGGTTCTTGAAAACCCGCGAGAATTTCTGGAAGCGTAAAGGGTCCTTTGCAAAGTAGTCCTTCAGCACGATGTTGCGGCCCAAAGTTGTGTGGTGATCCACCAGGCCTTGCCAGGACCGAAGTTCGGTTGCTTGAGAATATGCCGACATTGCGATGACGGAGCTTGTACTTGAGAAATGAAGAAACGTAACTGAATATTCATCAATGGCCGGGGGGATGGTCGGCGTGAAAAAAAGAAGAGAGAGAGAGAGAGAGAGAGAATATACAAGAAGGAGAGCGGATCTACCGGAAAAGTAAGACGCACAACTTTGTCGTCATCCGGCTGTTGGAAAGTCGCTGAGGGAGGGGAGGGGGGAGGGTGTGGGGGGCGACCCCACCAAAAAGGTTTGATGAGCATAGTACATGTACATATAATGATATCAACACACACACATATGTATATGTATATATTAAAATATAGACAGCACGGCAACAGGGCCCCCAAATAGAGTCTCCTTAAAAAAAAAAAAAAAAAAAAAAAAAAAAAGCGACAAGAAAAAATTAGAGATTATATATACACATCAGGATCAACAAGATGAATCGCAGACAATAATTTTAACCGCATCATCGTATGGGGGAAGACAAGACCGCCAACACACACACACACACACACACACACGCGCCGCCCCCTTCGGAAGCCCCCCGTTCGGTCCCAAATTTTTTTTTTTTTTTTTCGCCACTGCCATTTCAATTCATTACAACGCAGCAAAGAGCCCCCAAAACCACCCTTTCTCTTTAACACAATACACACAATACACAACACCACACGCATCCAGTCCGATCCCGTTGTATTGCCCCCCAATTTCCCATTTCCCATTTCCAAGCCGGATTTTGGGGGGGAGATCTCTCCCCCCCAACACACGCACTACCGCCGCCCGCAGCAGGGGGAGGGGGAAGGGGGGGGGGATCCTGTGGCGACGTAAGTCGGACCAGGTTGTTTTATTTATTTATTTATTTATTTATTTATTTACTTATTTATTTATTTACTTATTTATTTATTTCCCCCCCCCCCAGTGTTTGTGCAGACAGAATGAAATGAATACTATGAAATGATTTCATGCGTGATTCATTACCACAAGTATGTGTGTATGTGTATATGTATGTATGTATGTATGTATGTATGTATGTATGTAGCTAGCTTTAGCACGGTAAAAAGATAAAAAAAAAAACATATTTTTCAAGATAAAACTAGAAAATGTAGTATGAGAGAGTGGGAAATACAGTAGTACACTTGGGGGATATTTCTACAAAAAAGCTTCGTTTTCAGTAAAATGGTCGTCGTCGGATTTTATAATGCCGCCTGCCTTCGTATATCAAACGCATCGTTTTTTTCCTTCCCCTATAAACAGCTGCACACAACTTCGCCACTTCTCTCGGGAGGCACGGATACGAGTTCCCACCGCATGCATGAACCAGTGCAGTTTCCGCAGCATCGGTTTCTGTTCGACTACCACCATGGCGGCAAGAAGCCTTATGCATTCGTTCGCTTTTCTCTTCTCTGGGTAACGCTGAGCATTTCAGCTAAAGGAAAAGGAAAAAAAAAAGAGATTGAAAACCACACGCAAGATGCCAACACCGCTTCCAGAGAACCAGTAGAAAATATAAAAAAAAAAAAAGAAATTGGAAGGTTAAAGCGCTGGCGGGAAACTCATACGCAAAGCTTCCCGTAGAAGTTGACATTTAGAACTCCTCCTGAGGAACTAGTGTGCAAACTTGAAGAACCATCAGGGGAAAGAGGAATTCAGATGAGCCATACATGTGCCAGACTGTATCGACCATATGACGATCCTGCCTCGTTTCATGCAATTCCGAAAGAAGATATCAAGCCGATCATCACGGACGCTAAAATAACATCTAGTCCCATCTCGACTTGAAAAGACCCTGATCCCCTTTTCTTACACGGGTGTTTAGCCACTGACGCTCCCAAATGCTGGATCTTTGACACTACCACCGCCGTCACCGAGACCCGCAACGGGGCGATTATATGACCAGCCAGCGAATTGCTGCTGCATGGTGCTTGACAGGAATGGCCCCTCAACGAGTGAGTCGGTTGGGGCTTCCGATGTGAACTCGCGGTCGAAATTGGCAGTATCCAGAGCATCGACCTAGGGGCATATCGTCAACAATCTTTCGAATTAACGCGCACCTCGACGAAGGTTGAGAAATACTCACCACATTAGGCTTGAAAGTTGGTTCGTATTTGCGCTGCAGAAGCTTTCTCCAGTCAATACTGTGGAAGAAGGGATGCGCCTTGATCTCTGCTGCCCCATTGATGCCCAGTCTTGTGCTCGGGTTGCGATCCAGCAATTTTGTTAGGAGGTCCTTAGCGGTCTGAGGTACGATCTCTGGGCCAGGGAAGTGAAGGGGGTCTTGCAAGATCTTGCGGTACATTTCGTTTGTATTTTCGTCGTAAAAGGGCGGAAGTCCTGTCAACATTTCGTAGAGAAGCACCCCAAGTGTCCACCAATCAACGGTCTTTGTGTAGCCCTGAGAGAGCAGGAGCTCGGGAGCGAGATATTCAGGAGTACCACAAAAAGCTGAGATTCGTCAGTTCGGAAGCAACTAGTTCAGATTGCATAAAGTTAGACCTACTGTTGGTTCTGTCTTCATCCTTCATGTCTAGCTTGCAGAGGCCGAAATCGCATAGCGCAATATGGCCGGAATAGTCCAATAGGATGTTCTCAGGTTTCAAGTCGCGGTAGATGACGTTGAAACCGTGTAAGCACTCCAGAGCACACAAAAGCTCCGCAGTGTAGAATCTTGAACGGTTGATATCAAAGCGCTGTTCCTTTTGCAGATGATGGAAAAGCTCGCCTCCATTGACGAATGCGAGGACTAGATAGAGTTTCTCAGGAGACTGAAATGAGAACTTGAGGGGCACGATGAAGGGGTTGTTGATCTGGGCGAGAACTGAGCGCTCAGCCAGAGTATGTGAGACCTCAGAACGAGAAATTATATGCGCTTTGCGAATAGTCTTAAGGGCATAGATTCGGTGGGTATCACGCTTCCTGGAGAAGACAAATCAGCAACTGACTGCTTTGTTGGAAACCATGAGCTTGGGCAGCAATGCCCGAGGATCAAATGGTAAAGTGGACGAACATGACTTGCATGACCTTTCCGAAACTTCCCTTCCCGACGACTTTCAGAAGCTCGAAATCCTCAATTTTCAGTGTTCGTTGTCGGTTTTCAACATATTCAACTCCGATCCTAACGGAGCCTGTACCTAGTGCGAGATCGAGCCATTCAGCGCCGCTCTGGCCGAGGCTTCGCTCCTGCTGAGCGAATGCGGCCGCAGCTTTCTCCTTCTCCTTCTTGCTAGACTTTGGGTCTTCAATAAACTGACGCGCTTCTTCGAAACGGGGGTTGATGCGGCAAACACCAAGAAAGATGTCTTCATTTCTACCCGCGCCAGGCGATGCATTCGGGTTGCGAAGGTAAATTTGACAATTGAGGTCACATGTACGAGAAACATCGAATTTGTAAGAAGTGTTATCTCCGGCCCAAAGGGGGTTCTCGGGAGTTCCAGATACTGCGTTGATGAAAATTTGGTTTTTGTCGAAATCGAGAAGAGCATATGGCAGATATTTCGAGGAATATCGACCATGGTTGGTGGGGAAACCATTGATACTAGCAGATGACTGAGGACGGCCAGAAATCGAGTAGGATGTTGGAACGCGTGAGGAGGACGAGGTAGGGCGCACGGAGCCAGCAACGGAGAAACCACCTCCACCCATTGACAGTGAATTCTGCGGCTGAGAATTGAGACTCTGGAATACTTGGCTAGGAAGGGAGAGGCCTTTCCCTTCGTGAAGAGTTACAATTAGAATACCTGGCTTCAAGGGAGCAGCTGATGGGGTTGGGGTTGTCGCATCAGCTTCGGCGGGTGCTAGAAAATGGGATTAGCAAAACCAGAGTAGAATTGCAGTCTCCATGCTTACCGGCTCCAGTATTGACCGAAGTGGAATTATTGGTGCTACTGCTGTTGCCGCCGCCATCCTTCTGAGAATCAGGGGTGATTGTCGACGTGGATGAAGAGCGGCTGAATGTACTGGCCAATGGCGCAAGATGAGTCTCTTTTAGCTCTGTATCATGATGGTAGTAAGCAAGACCGGCACTGTAGTTACATCCTTGTCCACACCTAAAGAGAGACAGGAAAAATGGCCCGACGGCCTCCTTTCACAAAGAAACAGCCAACAGTAAGATTGGCCATAGATTTACCGTGACCGGAGCCCCGCGCTCTAAGTATACAGCCGCGGTAGGGGTAATTGCGGCGGCGTGAGCACAGAAATAGCAGAGCAACAGACTAGGGACGAGAGGCAATCGAGTACAGAAGTTGAACGACAGTTATGCTGTGGGGTGGCCGACTGTAGGGTGCAGAATCGCACTTACTCTTTGTAATTCTCCAGCTCATGGTGTCTTTCGTTCTCGCCGGCGGTATCACTGGGCAGTTTAGGAAGATTGGGAACGTGGGAATGCTACTTGGGTGCAAAGGCAACGCGGGACCGTCGGATTGCCACCACAATACCCCTCGGCCAACAGAAGGTCACGGCGGCCCGGACGACAGAAAACGAGAGCCGGAAGAAGGCCGGCTGGAATACTCTGCAAAGATGCAGATTGATCCGGCTAGGTAGAGGCAGGGAACAGTTTGGGAGGGTTGAAGAATGAGGGCGGAGAGACCATGAGGCAGCTGGCGGGAGAGAGAGAATTGGAGGAGCGAATACGGGAGTTTTGAGTGTTACATTAGCGAGTGCGCGAGTTGCATGTTTCTTGTGAGGGGGAAGGGTTTAGCGGGTTACAGCAGCGGGAGGCTCAGATGCACGTGATGCTGGATCTCTACGGTGGCTCACACGCCCCTTCTTGTCGTCATCGACTGGCAGGGCTCAGGTTCACTTGGCCCGTCCAAAGCACGAAGTACGTGCGTGTAGGTACAGTGTGTGTTTTGTACAGTGTTATTGTACCGTGTTATTGTACATGTACACGTCCCCAACGCGGGCCTGCGAGGCTGCAGGGGCTTGCTCTTGGCTGGCTCTAGGCGGAGTATATATACTCTGTAAGTACTCTGCGTCTTGACTACCACCACCGTTCCTCGCCGCTACGGGGACGCTTCGGGCACAAGTTATTCCTGGGTCGGGAGACCGGGAGACTTGTGCATGTTCCCGCGTGTTCGCGCTGTGGCGTCGGCGCTGTGGCTCAGCCCCTTACCCGGCACGCATTTGTTTGTGCACCATTGCACAATATTGTACACAGCCGACGCTGCTATTGGCTGGGAGCCAGCACCCCTCTTGCACGCAGGCGTCAGCTCCGGAGACTGCCCGAACGAGCCAAACGAACACTGGGCCCTGACAGACGCCCACTGTGATACTCTGGCTTCCTAACCCATCGTCCAGAGGCGACGGGCTCCCAGCTTATCGACGGGCCCCCTTTGCATTGGGTGCGCCACTAGCCTGTTACTGAGGTCTCTCGTCCTAAAATAGCCTTGGGGTTGCCCCCAGGCATAATCTCCGCGTTGACGAACTCAACGCAGAAGAGGAGAGATGGGCGTCATCAAGAAGAAGACAGCTACGAGGGGGACTGAAGGGGGAGTGAAGTTTGTCTGCGATGTCTGCTCTGCCGACATCACCTCTACGGTATGCCCCCTATCCCTTCCTGTCGCTGTTGTCCGTTTGTTCCCTAGCCTTGTGAGAGCCGCAATAAATCCTTGGCAAAGTATCGTTTTGATATGACTGACATCGCTTGGTGAACCCAGGTACGAATACGGTGCGCGCATCAAGCCTGCACCGAATACGACCTTTGCGTGCCATGTTTCTCAAATGGAGAATCTTCTGGAAGTCATCACCCTCCAACTCACCAGTACCAGGTTATCGAGCAGCACTCGATACCCATCTTCACCGAAGACTGGGGCGCTGATGAAGAGCTTCTGCTACTGGAGGGTGCAGAGTCATACGGCCTTGGGTCGTGGGCGGAAATCGCGAACCACATTGGTGGATACCGGACGAAAGAAGAAGTTAGAGACCACTACATCAGCACCTATATAAATAACCCAAATTTCCCCCTGCCTGAACTAGCCAGCCCAAAAAACAGCGGTGGTCTGGAGAAGATATCGAGAGAAGATTTCCAAGCCCGGAAGAAGCGGAGGATAGAAGACAGGCGGGAAGCAGCAAAGAACTTGCCCCCTGCGACACCCAAGAAGAAGCCGACCGCTAGTGTGCCGGCATGCCATGAGGTACAGGGTTACATGCCGGGGCGGATGGAGTTCGAGACGGAATATGCGAATGATGCGGAGGAGGCTGTCCAACATATGCAGTTCGACCCTGGCGATGGCGTCGATCCTCGCACAGGCGAACTGGAGCCGGAGATGAAGCTGAAATTGACCGTGATGGACATCTACAACTCACGACTGACGGCTAGAGCAGAAAGGAAGAAGGCAATATTCGAACATAAGCTCCTAGAATATCGGAAAAACGCCGCGCTTGATAAGAAACGCACAAAGGAAGAAAAGGACTTGCTGAACAAGGCCAAACCCTTTGCGCGAATGATGAACCACCGGGATTTTGAAGATTTTTGCAGCGGGCTCGTCGATGAATTGAATCTAAGGCAAGCTATAGCTCAACTACAGGAATGGAGGCAGATGCGGATAGGGGACCTTCGAAGCGGCGAGAAGTATGAGGCCGAGAAGGCTCAACGGGTAAGATCTCCAATGCACATGTACTAACCTCATATCTCTATAAGCAATGTGCTAACTTCTATCGTCCTACTAGGCAAATGCAATGAAACCCCAAGCAGTGGGCCAGTTCGACCGTCTAGCTAGCGCTCGACAGCCCAAGGCAACTCCACCTGTTGAGATTCCATCGGCTGCCGCCGCCTTGACCGCTCCAGAACTACCCCATAGCATAACCCAAAACGGCGTCCATACCCCCTCGTCGGCCTCACCACCATCGCGCTCTCCGCACACCAATGGCGATGTCGGCAAAGCGCTCGCCAACGGCAACCTCAACGGAACTGTTACCCCATCCACAAACAAACAACGATTTATTATCCAGCCACTAGCTAACGTGCAACCGCTTACTCTAAACAACGAAAACGCAACAGACCTACATCTCCTGACAAAGGAAGAGCAACAGCTATGCAGCATGTTGCGCATCATGCCCAAGCCCTACCTTGTCATGAAGGAACACATCATTAAGGAGGCGATGAAGCAAGGCGGGAACTTGAAGAAGAAGGTCGCTAGAGAAATATGTCGGGTACGTTGGAAACATTAATCGCAACTAAGCATAAGATACGATGGGTAGTAGTACTGACTGGATAATTCTCTTCCGCAGATTGACGTTAACAAGGGTAGCCGCATCTACGATTTCTTCGTTAACAGCGGCTGGATAGGAAAGGCGTAATCAGTTCTAGTCTGGCAGCGCTGAATGTGCCCACGCGAGTTTATACCACCCCTTCCACTATTGCTATTCTGATAC
The DNA here is from genome assembly GCA_021527465.2 of Geoglossum glabrum. Taxonomy (NCBI): domain Eukaryota; kingdom Fungi; phylum Ascomycota; class Geoglossomycetes; order Geoglossales; family Geoglossaceae; genus Geoglossum; species Geoglossum glabrum. Next base: position 30,000 of record JAJDFE020000350.1, on the reverse strand, counting down.
AAAGGCTATTTATTTATTACAAGTATTAAACCTATTCTACTTTATATTTTTTTTTCTTTTTTTTCTTTTTTTTTTTCCCTCTTCATCAATTCATACCTGCTCATGAGGGGTAGGGGTGGGCAGGGGAGGGGGGGACTTGATGGAGTCGAAACGGCGCATCCACTACAGCTTTCAAAAAGGCTTGTTGATAGAAATATCTGTTATTGTAAAGGGAATAAACAAACTGGCTGGAACAGAGGGGAACGCTGGGCTTTTGCACCTTTATAAACCAACGCTCTTTTATACGCCTCAGACTTATAGCCCTGGCGGTCCATCAATTGCCATGACAATGGCGGTGGCATATGAACCGTCATGACTGATAGATAGCTTTGCCTCGAATGTTTCCACCTCTGCCCCGTCTTCTTCTGCCTCGTCTTCCATCCCACCTATTATTACCTGTCGTCGCGTAGCAGCTTCTGCTGTCGTATTCTCTTCAGTAGCGTGCGCCTCTGGAAGATCGATAAGCAAGTGCGGCAGGCCATTCCTGGATCCAACCGTAATCTCATGAAACCTGACTCGGCGCGAACGGATAGCTTTAATTGCCGCCTCCTTTGCGGCCCATCTGGAGCGAACCCGTAGAAAATCAGCCACGAGAGGTTGTTTTTTTTTCTTTTTTTTTACTTTCTTTGAGTTCTGGGACATGATATATATATATATAATTTAAAAAAAAAAATTTGATAAAAACTCACCTTCCAGCGAGAAACTGAGCAAGTCCCCAAGTTTTGCGCGGACAGGCACTGGCCAATGAGAGGTGTTTCGCGCTCAGCGTTGATTCCAAGCGCGTGAGTTCTCGGGGGTTGAACACCTTCCGGAGAAACGGCGCACGCCACCTTCCTCCGTCCTTGCTTATCAGGTCGTACACCCGGCGGATTCTGCAAATGTCGATCCCAATGGAGATTGGGTAGGGGAATGGGGTGTGCATTTTGGAGCAGACGGCGAGCCTGGATGTTTCGCGGGCCGAGTTTGTTGTTGCTGTATGTAATGTAACGTACTGTACTGTACTGTATTGTATAATATGTGCTGGAGTTTGGCGGATACGTTGTGTCGGGGGTGTTTAATAAAGAGAGATAAGTCCTCTGGTGATTCTGTTGTTGAGAGGGCAAGTTTCACACCTGGGGACTAGGGCATTTGTCACCGCAAGGTTCTGTAAGGGACGTTTAACCCTGCTGAGCATATATCCACATGGCGGCGTGCTCCGCCGCAATATATATTATACATACATATTCATATACATGCCCCACCACTCAACAAACTCCATCTTTACCTTATCCACAACAGACCACGGGCCGAAGACAATCCATCCACCTCTCTATCCACCCACCCAAACCCCCCCCCCCCCCTTCCCCCAAAAAAAAAGAAGAAGAAGAAGAAAAAAAAAAAAACACCATGTCCGACATAACCATCACCTCCGTTCCGCGCATAACCTGCACCGAGCTCTCCACGCTGCTCCTCCAACAGCAACAGCAACAGCAACAACAACAAACCCCCCAATCCCTCTCCATAATCGACGTCCGCACCAGCGACCACATCGGCGGCCACATCGCCACCTCGACCCACGTCCCCGCCACATCGCTCGACCACCGCATACCCGCGCTGGTGCGCGAACTCCAGGACAAGAAAACAGTCGTGTTCCACTGCGCACTGTCGCACCAGCGCGGGCCGGGGGCCGCGGTGCGGTATTTGAGGGAGAGGAGGAGGGTGTTGGGGGAGGAGGAGAAGGAGGGCGGGGAGGCGCAGAAGGTTTTTGTGCTGGACGGCGGGTTTGTCCAGTGGCAGGAGAAGTAAGTTTTTGTTTTTTTTTTTTTTTAATTTTTTATATATACACATCTCTTTTTGTTTCTGCGTATATGAAAGAAAAGGGGGGCGCTAATTAGGGGCGGCGGTGGCTTTTGTTTTGCAGGTTTGGAAAGGATGAGAGGTTGACTGAAGGTTATGTGGAGGATATTTGGGCCGAGGGGTATCCTGACCACTAGGATGCTTCCGTGGTGTGGTGGCTGGATGAGCTATGGGAAGTGGCATATTTTGGGGCCTATAGGAGGTGGCGGGATTACCTGTCTATGTCGGTAAGTGAGTGGCAGGGAAAGGGGTATAGTTTTTACGGGGGGAGGGGTTTTTTTTTTGTTGCTGATTAGATGGGATGAATGACTATTAGAAGGTCCGCTCTTTCTAGTCCCAAAGGACTAAGAAGATTTTGCGGGCTGGGTCTTCTGGCGTGAGAGATGTTGCTAGATACTAGATGGGATTCTTGTGCAATCCAATAGGCTATTGCAGCTATTCATCTCGGTTCAATACTTCTCCATTTAAGTAATTGACATAACAAGAATCAGTCCCGTGGCATAGTGGCTACCCTTTGGCAACTATTCCCCCGTACCCCTCTGTTATTATATTTACCGATCGCCGGCCTTCAGGGGTCCAGTCGCGGGTTGGTACGAATGCGATTTCATCTCTGCAGCACGGTTTCTCGGTGTCGATTCGCGCTAAGAGCCCGGACGGGATACCAAATTTCCGTGAAGGTAGCCTGAAAGGGCAGTCCAGGTCAATCCAGGTAGCCCCAAGCATTGTCCGGGTGTACACCCTATCCGATATCACTCCGCCCTATGCCATAGCGCACAGCTAGCGCTTCTCAGGCTTGTCTAAGCGTAGCGCGAACCCCTGGGACGCTACCACCAGCTCCTAAAGCCGATTCCGTTGATCTGGTATTTGGTAAAGAGTTCCACCACTTCGGTCTATTACACCATTCTACCACCCCCACTGAATGCCGAGGAACTTCTTCTTACTACCTTTACTCCCCTTGCTTGTACCGCCTGTCTGAAAATCCGCGTTCTCGAGGAACAAGCGGGGGTGACCTTTATTTGGGTAGTTAGTAAACATGAAATAGTTCGGGGTAGTAGCTACATACCTTTGACATCTACGAAAAGGTATTTGTACTCAAACTCAGACTCACTAGGACTCTTCGTCATGTGTAGATTTACTACACCAGAATTAATGGGCCCCTCGACCTGGTATCCACATTAACGTTAGAAATTAGTAAAGCCTAGAGGTAAAGTGAAATCCTCTTGCAAACCCACATTGAAATGCATAAGAAGATGCTCCGTCCCGGTACGGTCTTTCTGGATTTTCGAGCTAGATCCATAGGATATTAGCTTCCCGAGTAGTTGATCCCTGAGAACTTCGTTCTAAGGTGAAAGTGCTCGATTGACTCACGCTATTGGCCTTGACCGAGCCCACTTGTTCCATGTTGGCTCCCCATAGGCTTTGATCTTCTTACTGCTACCGAGAAGCTCTGTACATCGGGAGTCCTTCTTTACCCTGTCTACTGCCCGATTGAACTGGTTGGTTTTACCTTCCGGGGATATTACCTCGAGGTAGAGAAACGTTATGACTCCGCCCTAGAACCTGAGTTTAGCCATTACCCTGAAAGAGCAATTCTGCAAGCCGACTTACCGTCATAACCAGACCAACTATCACAGTCACGAGGTTGAATGTCTGCTGTGTGGTTCTCGCAGCTTTTTCTCGAGCAGAGAGATCACCCCACCGTACTCTGCCATCGTCGCTGGCTACAGTTATTTGCTTCCTCGTTGAGCCACGGCCCATCCCTGTGTTACTCTGCGTAGCATATCCTTGAGCTAGTGACAATACTGACGTCCGCAAAATTCGAGTCGTCCGCCGTGATGAATGCCGTAGAAGGAACTGAGGTACGCCTCGCAGCACCTGAGACATTGTGTACGGGGATTGCAGAGTGTAGAATGGCATTTGAAGACGCTCACGAAGTCTCTAGCCATGATGGAGATATCCAAGGCAAACCTAGAGCGTCCTCCGTTAAGGCGGCGGCACATTCTTCGATCTGGACACACCAACCGCAACTCGCAACTCGTACAAAACACATAACCGACTGATCGTTTTATTCTCCCTATTGCAGTGCCACTCAAACCCTCAAGTTCTACGTCTAGAGCTTGCCCTCTCAGTCCCCCTCACTCCATATCTTTCTGATCCTCGACCTCACGTCGGCCTTGAGGCACACCCGTCGCCAAGATGAGTCTTGCAACGAAACTCCAGTCCCAAAAGATATTCGAGAAGCTGAAGTCAAAGCCTGCCAATAAGGTGAGTGTGCGACCGACTCTGGGCTCGGGGGGACAGTATCCTGCAATCTTCTCTCTATGGTATTGTGCTAACTAGCATAGATATGCTTCGATTGCGGGTCTAAAAACCCCACGTGGGCTTCTGTTCCCTTCGGTATCTACCTCTGTCTGGACTGTTCGGCGAATCACCGGAACTTGGGGGTACACATCTCATTCGTTAGGTCTACTAATCTTGACCGTATGTACTCTACCAAAATCCGATAGTGCGAGCCGGGGTTAATATGGTCGCATAGAATGGCAGTGGGACCAACTGCGAGTCATGAAAGTTGGGGGCAACGAGTCCGCAACAACCTATTTCCAGTCTCACGGCGGATCAGCAGCCCTCGCTAACAAGGATCCAAAGACGAAATATACGTCTAATGCTGCCACAAAGTACAAAGACGAACTCAAGCGTAGGGCAGCCTTAGACGCGAGGGAGTATGTTAATTGGCCTCTTTATTAATGCACAACTGACAAGTCCCTTGTGAAGGTATCCCGATGAAGTCGTTATCACAGACATAGTGGCCGCCGCCTCTACCGACGGTACATCAACACCGTCGGGCGAACCTGACAGTGATTTCTTCTCTTCATGGGACAAGCCCTCAATAAAGCGTCCAACACCGCCTCCTTCACGTACCGCCACCCCCCCCGTAGTCGGACGCACTCCTTCCCCATTCCTAAGTGCTGGACAAAATGGAAACGGAACTCGGCCCAAGTCACCTCTTGTGAATACCCAGACCACTAGCAGGACCACCTCATCTGCTGCTCTCCGCAAGGCCACACCTGCTGCAGGGCCAAAGAAACCGAGCGTGTTAGGAGGAAAAAAGAAGCTCGGTGCGAAAAAAATTGTCCCCACCGACGGTATCGACTTTGAGACCGCGGAGAAGAAAGCGAAGGAGGAAGCAGAGCGCATTGAAAGGCTGGGTTACGATCCTGATGCTGAAGAGGGTAGGGCTATATCTGGGGACTCGAGCTCGGGTAGACCGAATATCATTCGACCTACACCAGTAAGCCCTAATAGAGGCAGCGTTGGCGCTTTGGCGGGACGAGAGAGAAGTAGCAGCGAGGTAGAGAGACTCGGAATGGGTGTTGGGCGGCTTGGCTTTGGTCAGATCGGAGGTAAACCCGTTGCCGCGCCGAAGAAGCTGGGGTTTGGCTCAACGGGTGCATCTAGTAAGGCAGTTGGCGACGGTAAGACCCCTTATTTATGGTTGGTATTCCTATTATCTAATCTTCACCCTTCCCTGCCACAGATAAAGACGAGAAATACGCGGTCAATAAGTTTAGTTCACAGAAGGGCATCTCATCAGATGAGTTCTTTGGCCGTAACGACTTCGACCCAACTTTGAAATCTGAAACTCGAACTCGACTCCAGGAGTTCGACGGTGCTAGGGGGATCTCTAGCGACCAGTTTTTCGGTCGTCCGGAGGGTGACTCTGTTCCACAGGATGATAGTTATGGAGACCTGGAGGGTGCAGCGAGGGATTTTGTTAGGAAGTTTGGTTTAACCGCTGGCGATGATCTGGATAATCTAACTACTGTGCTCGGGGAGGGGGCAAGTAAGCTACAAAGTAAGCTTATCATAAATCCTTGCGTATCATTCGATGACGTATTTGCTGACCTTTCCTGGCAGATGCTGTGCGCAATTATTTGAATAGCTAGGCTATGTATTTGAGACACTATACCTATTAAGTTTCTACTTCCGCCCATATAGGGACTCGGGGATAGGGGAGTTTGGGCTCGCAGACACGTGCTTCTCCGCAGATTAGGGAGTTGTCCAGACTGATGATACAAATGCCGGCATGTTTTCTTGTGCCCTTTACAAGGCAACACACTTGACCGAAGGCTATGTATATAGAAGTTCCAGTTTTTTTTCTTGTTGTTATTGCTGTCAGAGCCTGTTATTGTCTTCAACGTCCTTCAGTGTTTCTAACAGCAAGATAAGTGGGGGGGGGGTCGCAAAGGAACTTCCCCATCCCTTTCCATAGAGCCCTCGTCTTATTGATACTAATAAAGTAGGAACCTACACAAAGCACCCTAAACTACACAATATGATAAACAAATAAACCTTCATGCACTCCCGCATGAGAACACCGCCCAGAAGTGCTCAAATATATCGGGTAGTCAGTGCCATTTAACTAACTCCTCAGAACGCTCTCACGGATTTCATTCTCCCACCACACCAAACCCGCCTCTCGCCGCTCCATAGACACACCAGTTACACAACACCAGCCCATTTTCCCAAGGAAGAATAGCAACAACACTGCCACTTCGAGAAAAACTTCCGCCGTGGGTTCTGTCCGTCTGGCGAAGTTGGTATTGGAGAACCCCCGGCTATCAAATATTATGTGGGTATATAAGCTCTGGGGTTCTCCCGTAGCTGTTATTCTAGACTGTCTACCTAGCCGTAGAACCAGATAACTCGCTTTTTGGCCGTGCAGCTTGGTGTGTGGTAGGGCGCAGAACATAGAGTGCCTATTAGCAGTCATCCTTCTTTAACGCTATGACTTCTCTTCATCCCTCGGTATTCTCAAATTTCGCGCAACGCTTTTTCATAGGCACTAAAGGCGGGACGGAAAGTGAGCTCATACCCCTCTAGCACACTCATATTCATTTCTATTTGCTTCCGCTATCTTAATATCCCATAGCCTTCTTACCTCCTTAAGAGCTAGTGTACTTACGGGCCAATGGGGCTAAACATAGGAACGTTTGATAGGAGGGATCTCTATGAACCGCCTCGATGAGCCCACTATCCACATCCTCATCGGCACATACGGCTCCTAGGCCACTACTTTTGAGATTTTTTCCCAGGAATCTTCGTGAGTGAGAGCTGCTAAGCAAACCGCATCCATATACAATAGACGAATAGTCTAGATCAAGTCGCTTGTGGCACCCTAAATTTAACGCCCCAAGTGATCGCCCAGGAGACGTCAAGAGGGTCTGCTGCGCGTGAAAAGCACCTAGTAATCAATAGGTTCCCGGACTAACCCGCCCCAAGCCCTACCGCCCTGCGGCCGTCGGCGTTTTCTCCTCGTAGCGAACTCTGTGGCCTCTCGACCCTATTTTCAACGGACCTTCCAAACTGCATCGGCCATCTTAGTCACTTTAGTCATTGCTGCCACATCGTGTACCCTCACGATATCCACGCCGCCAGCTACACATGCTGCCATTGCCACAGCAGTACCCCAGGTTCTCTCCTCAGGCTTTACAACTCCTGTCACCTTTCCGATGAACCCCTTTCGGCTCGCCCCAACTAACCAAGGCAGACCACGCAGTCCCTCGAAATCTCGCAGGGCACTGAGATTACGCAGAATCTCCAGGCTCTGAGCTGTTGTTTTGGCAAACCCGATGCCAGGATCCAGTATCATGCGCCAGCGCCGAATTCCCGCTGCCTCCGCAGCTCGAACGCGATCGAGTAACTCCGCTGCTACTGATGGGATGATGCCGCCAGGGTAGTCCGTTAAGGACGACATATTTATTGGGGTGCCCCTGGAATGCATAAGGCAGACTGTAACGCCGAGATGTGCCAAGGTTGGAAGCATATTTGGATCCATTCTACCCGCAGAGACATCGTTAATGATGTCCGCGCCGGCGGCGCAAGCGGCCTCAGCGACTGAAGCCCGGTAGGTGTCAACGCTGATGCATACATCGCGAACTAGCGGCGAGGAGCGGATCGCGACGATTGCAGGGATGATGCGGGCAAGCTCTTCGCGTTCGCCGACATCGTGGGCACCGGGGCGGGTAGATTGGCCCCCGATATCTATGACGGAAGCGCCCGAGGAGATGAAATCAAAAACTGTATTGACGATATTGGCGGGTTCGTTGCTATGGAGGCCGCCATCGGAGAAAGAGTCCGGAGTTAGGTTTAGAATGGCCATTATCATTGTCGGCTTGGCGAGGGAGGAGGTCGTTAGCGGGGGTAGAGAAGAGGATAGGGGTGTTAGGGCTGAAAGAGGAGTAGTTGGTGGAGGTAGAGTATTTAGATAAGATAAGAGAGGGGCGCGGGAATATGGCGAAGGGAGTCTCTTGTGTGGAATCAATCTAATAGAGGCAAGCGTTAGGCAGGATTTCTTCCTGAGTGTGCCTAGAGTTGAGCTCACTCGCAAAGTGGACGTAGGACAAATTCTCGCTCAAGCATTAGCTTGTGTGGGATGCTAAGTCTTTCCTCATGCATGACCAGATCGTCATAGAGGAGAATATCAAGGTCAATATTGCGTGGCCCTTTCTCCACCAACTTTATCCGGCCAAGGGAGTTCTCGATATCCTGCAGCTGATCTAGGAGTTGCATCGGCGTCAGGGTAGTTTCCACCTAATAACAGCACAGCCAAGATATTCCAGTTAGAGGGAAAAATGTTGCGTCCATAGAGCAATTTGCATATCGCTGGGTTTTCCTACTGACCTCGCAAGCACCATTGACGAACCGCGGCTGCTCTTTAACATACATCGGCTCTGTTTCCCAAAGTCCGCTTGTACGAATAACTTTAATGCCCCGTCTATCCATCTCCACACAGGCTTGTTGGATCATATCAATTCTATCCCCTAGATTGCTGCCCAAGGCAATGAATGCTTGGTGTTTCTCTCTCGGCCGGGCTTGAAGTGGGGGGTCAGCACTACCATGCATTGCCCCTCTCCGGATTGCCTCGGCACTGGTAGCAGAAGCCTCTACAAAGGCATTCGACTTAAGAATGCGCACAGCGACGTCGGCTAGAGTGTGATTACACCGGTTGCGGTACTCTCTTAATGGTTCGATCCGTGCCTGCGTTCCTTGGAATTTGTGATCAACGACTGTTCGGCCAAGGCGACGCACGGCGACAGAAGGCCTGCCCCGAGAACTGGCCCCGCTCGGGTTCTCATAGGATTGCGATTGGTCAATTATTCTCTCAATATTATGTTGAGTGTTTGGTGATAACGAATTTGATTTCGGGACTATATCGCCACCGGTACTCGGGCTTTGTTTTCTGGGTTAGAGATATTCTCTAGAAATACGCGCTTCAGCTAGGATTAGAAAGGGGAGGGACTCACACTTTGAAGTCCTCTAGAACTATCTGCTCCTCAGGATCGCAGTTATCCTGCTCTTGTCTCAACAGTGGTGTTCTGACTGGGAAAGAGGATAAACCTCGCAGAGACATCAATCCATGGCGACGGTGAGCTATCAGACCCAGTACACAGCTGCGAATGGGAAAAGGCAAGAGCATTAGTACCAAATAATAGATTGTAGATTGTTGCGAGTTCGTTCACAAAAAGATGGTGGGGGTTCGCTATATATCACGTGCTCTGTGTATATTATCGTCTCGCAAGCCCCTTTCGAGCTCAGCGAGGTTGCTTAATACTCTAGGTATGTTAGAGCTCAACATGGAGCCTGTACGAATTCCGACCCCCGTCTTATTGCCATTTGCGGCACTGGGTTTCGTCTACGCTCTTACGAAGATACTGGGCTACGTGAGAGCTCTGTCCAGTCTATTCCTCTTGAATGGTATCTCTGTAAGTCGGCAACGAAACCCTCCACAACAATTTGCTGACCGTCGGGCATAGCTGCGCAAATTTGGATCGAAAGGCTCATGGGCAGTGATCACTGGTGCATCAGATGGCATTGGCAAGGAATTCGCACTTCAGTTAGCCTCGAGGGGCTTCAATGTAGTTCTCGTGTCCCGTACCCAGAGCAAGCTCGAAGCGGTTGCCAAGGAGATCGAGGCCAAATTCGCGGGCGTCCAGAACAGAATACTGGCCATGGACTTTGCAAAGAACAATGACCAAGACTATAGCCGATTCAAGACACTAATTGACGGCTTGGATGTCGCGATCCTAGTTAACAATGTTGGAAAATCCCACGATATTCCAGTTCCATTCACCCTCACGCCCATACAAGAGATGAACGACATTATCACCGTAAACTGTGTTGGTACTCTCAGGGTCAGCCAGATCATAGCGCCAGGCATGGTACAGCGCCGTCGCGGCCTCATCCTCACCATGGGGTCTTTCGGAGGCCTTTTGCCAACGCCGCTTCTCGCTACTTATTCTGGTAGCAAGGCTTTCCTACAGCAATGGTCAACGGCACTTGGCTCTGAACTTAAACCCCACGGTGTCCAAGTAGAGCTTGTACTAAGCTATCTCGTCACATCTTCCATGTCAAAGATTCGCCGACCAAGCATGTTTATTCCTAGCCCAAGGAATTTTGTCCGGGCAGTTTTGGGCAAGATCGGACGAAGTGGGGGAGCGCAAGGAATTGCACACACTTCTACGCCTTATTGGTCGCATGGCATTATGCATTGGGCACTAGCAACGTTTGTGGGGCTATCAAATGCTTTCGTGGTGAACAGGAATGGGGCAATGCATGAGAGCATTAGGAAGCGTGCACTGAAAAAGCAAGCAAGGGAGGGTAAAAAGAATCTTTGAGCTGCCGAAGCTGTAGTCTAGCTTTACAGAATGGGCGGCCTAGTGGTGGCCGGGAGTAATAAATAGACGATGAGGGAAACACAATTAATCCTGCTCAAAGCCGTAGGTCGCTGGAGTTTGCGATAGACCTGCTTGCTCAGTCCGGGATAGTGATCCTTACCTGGTTTGTACAGTACCTCGACAAAAGTTTTCGTGATCGCTCTCATCCGCAACCCCACCAGCTAGCCTCCGCCCACCAATTATCTTACCCACACCACCTACAAAAGCTCAATCCCAATAGAACTTTAGGGGTAAATTTCTTAGCATTTGTACTTAGTTTTGGAGGTATTGAAACATGCCAAATTGTATCTAATATTTGTGTACCATCCCTTAGCTTTCTTTGCTGCTTTTACCCTTTGTGGCATTAATTCAATCTTCTGGCAAAGCCTTCTCGGGCATGTTAAAGGCATCGGGTAAGTTGACTAACCTGCGGCAGACTTTAGATTAGTAATGAGGCTCGATTTCCTATATATATGTAGTCAGCCTCTTGCCATGTAGATAGATCAGATCAATCAACTCCATTACCCCCGTCGAACAATAATTCTTTTCTAGGGGTCTTCCTCTTCTCTAGAACGCGTGCATTAGGACTCTTTGGACCGAGAGGTGCGCATGCCATAGTGTTGTAGTTTAGTGTTGGAGTGTTGACTTTGGGCGTCTCGCGAATTGGAAAACTTTTGTAGAGGTACTGTAAATTCTTGGTGTTGTCGCAGAGCCGCACCGCGCTTTACAGCAACCTCCAAGTCCAAGTGTCTCTCTTTCCCTCTAGAGCCATAACGAAAACACTCAATTCTCTGTCACTCCTCTTGCCTACGATTTCTCCTCTGAGAGCTGTGGGCTTCTCTGCCGCGGGGCTTCTCTGAGTGGGGATCACACGCGAAGCCAGAGAAGACGCGACTCAAGGAATAATGGCGTTCACTACCCAGACTCCGCAGCGCCCACTACCAGGCACATACTTTATGACGCCTGCGCTAAATAGACCCCAAGCGGGCCCAGTTATACAACCTCCTCTGTTTCGCTCAAATTCGGGGTCATCGTTGCATGGCCCTTTGGATATTGGACAGACCGCTTTGACAGCTCCAGTAGCTCCTGCGGAAGTTTTGCAGCCAATAGAACGGGCAGCGAGGACCATCAATGAGACTTTGGTGCAAGAGGAAAGATACCCTGAGTTGGACAACTACATCGGCCGTACGCCCTCTTTACCTGATAGCTAGAGTTCACTACGCTAACTCTTTGCAGAGGGTATCTCCTCCGACTACGACATCCCTCTTTCGCCAGCATGGGCGCCCTTCCAAAAGACCAAGATCTACGACATCCCAGACAGGATCTTCGAGCAATACAACGAGGCTCAGGTTTCGACTATGATGGGCCTATTCGCCGAGCTCGGCCATGCTTGGATCTCGATTGACAATGCTCTCTACTTGTGGGACTACTCTCATCCGAATCCTGAGTTAATAGGCTTCGAAGAGCAGCCGAACAGTATCACAGCTGTCAAACTAGTTGCCCCGCGGAAAGGTGTTTTCGTCTCGGACATTAACTATATTCTCATCATCGCAACCACCACTGACATCTTTCTAATCGGGTTATCTTGTCAAGCTAACCCCGCAGGTGGTAAACTCGTTTCGCTCTATCAAACGCGGATGAGTTTGTCGATTAAGGGTATGGATGTCAATGTAATTGAAGGCTCGATGGCTTCTGGGAGGATATTCTTTTCTGGAAGACATGACCATGATGTTTACGAGATCACTTATCAGGTATATCACGTTTTGGTTTATTCCGAACTTGTCGCTGACTGGTGGCAGCAAGAAGAGAAATGGTTCCAGAATCGCTGCGGGAAGATCAACCATACCAGCAAAGGGTTCTCAGCGCTCACCCCCAGTCTTGGTTTATTATCCCGACAAACTTCTCAAGGTACGGCTTCTGTTACATTTTGTTTGCGCTGAGGTCTGATCGTAGTGGATGTATAGAATACGTTGTCCAGATGGCGATCGATGATACCCGCAACCTCCTTTACACTTTATCGTCAAAGTCAACAATTAGAACTTTTCACCTCAAACCCAACAATGGGCTAGATCTAGCCATTACCCAGACCTTATCCTATACATTTTCAAATGTCCGGCACATGGTCTCTCGGACAGATTTAATAGATATCAACACCCCTATTGTCTCCATTAGCCCTATATCTGATACTGAAGCCTCCAAATTGCATCTTATGGCCACAACTTCCACTGGATGCCGATTATTTCTCAGCGCAACGTCGTCCTTCGGCTGGACAGCAAGCGAATCCGGAGCTCCCACTAGTATGCAGGTTCAACACGTCAAATTTCCTCCACCAGATTCCTTAAAACAACCTAGCCAAAAGTCGCCAAGCCAGTCGGCGCTCTATCAAGCAAATGAGGCAATCGATACGTCCTCCAAATCACTAACTCCCACTCGGATGGCCATCAGATATGCTCCAGGTTATTGCCTCTGCTTTACCAACAAGGAATCTGGGGGTGCTATTGATACGCTCTTTATTTCGTCTCCAGATTCAGGACGCATTGCCAGACCTCAGGATCAATCGCAGATTACCAGGTATCGCGAGCATGGAACTTGGATGTCCCTGGAGAGTCGAGCTGAGGATATCGGATTGATTACTCCGCGGTTCGCGGCTGCACCAACTCCAGTAGGATTCGGGAACGAATTGGCTATTCAGTTTGACAAACCAGCAACTGAAATTGCAATCCTTACAAATACTGGTGTGCACATCATCAGGCGAAAACGACTAGTTGACATCTTTGCTGCTACAATAAGATTTGGTAGGGGGGATGACGGGCTTGAGGGCGAAGTCAAGAAGTTTGTTCGTCTGTATGGCCGCGGCGAGACTACCGCCACTGCTCTTGCTGTGGCTTGTGGTCAAGGCCTAGACGTCATGTCTAACTCCCGAGTTGCTAAGGTCACGGACCCGGAAATCTTGGAAGTTTCTCGGAAGGTTTTCATCGAGTTCGGGGGCAAACCAATACTGAATGAAAATTCTGTTCTCGACCAGTCAATACCTGCAATCGATAATGTGCGGCCATCGCCAAGACATGAAGGGACAGCACTCTACATATCGCGGTTAGTCCGGTCAATTTGGAAAGCAGCGGTAATTCGAATTCAAGAAGGGTCAACGCCAATGGGAGGGCTCACTGTCATCCCTACTGTGCCACTTGAAAAACTACGTAATATACAAAGAGATTTGACAAAGTTACAGGAATTCCTAGATACAAACAAGAGCTTTATCGATGGTTTAGCTGGTCCAGAGTCACTGTCGCGGATCACAACCAAACAAGAAGAGGTTGCTCTACAGGCTGAACATCGAGCGCTCAAGTCCCTTGTCTGTCTAATTGACGGTATCATAGAAGGAATATCCTTCGTATTAGTTTTATTCGATTATCGGGTAGACGAGATTATTCTATCGTTGCAAGATACGTTCAGACAACAAGCAAGGGAGCTCACGTACGAGAGGCTCTTTGCAACCAAGAATGGGAAGGAACTGGCTAAGGAGCTGGTGAAAGCAATCGTGAACCGGAGTATTGCCAACGGGTCCAATGTCGACACCATTGCTGAGGCCCTACGGAGGCGATGTGGCAGTTTCTGTAGTGCAGATGATGCCATTATCTTCAAGGCTCAAGAGCAACTAAAGAAGGCCTCAGAAGCTGGAGGCACTTCCGATCTCGGCCGAAACCTCCTACGAGAGAGTTTGAGACTATTTGAACAAGTTGCGTCAAGTCTGAAGATGGAGGCCTTGAAATCAGCAGTCGATCAATTTATCACCATGCAGTTCTATGCCGGTAGGTTGTCTATACGCTATGTTATGCTCTATTACTAAGAGAACCAGGGGCTATTCAATTAGCCTTGACCGTAGCTAGGGAATCCGATAGAGGCAACCAGGCTCTGGCCTACATCGCCGCCGGAATGCCGGAACAGGTTTGTACAATCCGAAATAGATAATCACCCTAGCTAACTAGTATAGGACGATCGACGTCGCCTCCTCGAAACACGAACCAACTGTTATAAGATGATATTTGATATATTGACTGCTGTTGACCGAGCAACGAGTCAATCACCGGAAAAGATCGATGGCCATTATACACGGAGTGCCAGATTACGAAGTGAGGCGTACGGCGTAGTTCACACCTCTGAAGATGAAGTCTTCCAGAACAGCCTATACGATTGGTACATCAACAAGGGATGGAATGACCGACTCCTGGAAGTCGAATCCCCCTACATCATCGGCTATCTAAAACGAAAATTCACCGAGAGCCCGGCATTTGCAGATCTTTTATGGAACTACTACGCCCAAAGAGAGCAATACTACGAAGCGTCCAAAGTCCAACTAGAGCTAGCAAAGACCGAAATTCACAACGACAGATACCGCATTCCGCTGGAAAAGAGGATCGAATACCTCAGCAGAGCAAAAGCAAATGCCTCTACGCTTACCCAGGGCATCGGGCGCCAGTCCCGCCAGACTCTCCTTCATGATATCTCTGAGCTCCTGGAGGTTGCCAACATCCAGGACGACCTTTTACAGCGGCTAAAAGGCGACCCTCGACTAACACCGGAGAAGAAGGAAGAGGTTCTCATGGAGTTGAATGGGCCCATCATTGGTCTCACTGAAGTAAGTGGTCCTGATCCTCTCGCATGTTGTGATATTGAAACTTAATCGTGTGTTTTCTTTCTGCAGCTTTTCAACGAATATGCCGACAAAGCCAGCTATTTCGATATTTGCCTATTGATCTACCAGGCAGCAGATCATCGGAACCCCAGCCATATCAAGGCATCATGGCAGAATCTTATTCTTGAGGTTCATAAGGAAACAGTGGAGAAAGGCGAGCCACAACCCTACGAAGCCGTAGCCGAAACCATTCGGAGTATGGGTAATCGGCTTGGGCTCTCCGAGAGCACTTTTCCAATCGGTATGACGCTGACCCACCTTGTTACCCACAGTAAGCACGAGGAATAACTAATTTCGGTTCCTCTAGACACCCTCGTCCGCATGCTCAAGACCTATTCATTCGAATACCAGCGCAATGTCGGTCCACAAACGTGGGTCATGGACACCTTTCTCGATCTCCACGTCCCCTATGAGACCATCCTCCCCGTCCTCGATGGTATGCTCTACCACGACGAAGCGCCCTTTACAGGCAACAGCCGGAAATTCATTGCCAACGACATTGTGTACCTCATTAGGCGCTGGTATGAGCATGGGGTGAGAAGCGGTATGGGAAGACTGTTTGGCGGCGAGAGCAACGCGGCGAGCATCACGCAGCTACTAGGGGTATTGATACAGACTCAGTATCTTGACAGTGCGGAGAAGGAGGAAGCGAGGATACTAATGCAGAGGATCGATATGGTCATTAGGTAATATTTATTCCAAACAGTGTATCTCTTACCTTTGCTAGAGGAAAAAAATTCGGCGGGTTGGATAGATTAAACACCCCCAAATGTCGTCCCTTAAAATTACCCACCTTATTTCGGCGATGTCTCGGCTGGCTGCGCGTGTGTATATATATATATTATACTATAAAAACGGCGTATCTTATGGGAACCCGCCTTGAGAAAGAATAAGAGAAAATGCATGGTACCAAGCCGTCGAGAATCAGATGATGATAATAATAATAATAAATAATAATAATGATGATAATGATAATAGCACTCAACCACTCTGCTCCTTTACATATATATACATGTATACGTACGTACAAACATGTGTTTTATTAGCCTATCTATCCATCCGTCTGTCTGTCTGTCCGTCTGTCTGAATATTTATGGTTGGTTCATTTGTTCATTTTGTTCATTGTTTCATTTAGCTGGCTGCCTGGCCGTTTTGAGTTGAGGGGGGGGGATTTATTTATTTTTTGTTCTTGTTTTTGCTTCGGCTTTTTTGCTTGTATTGGTTTTTTTTTGTTTATATTTTGTATTAGAGGGGAAGGGGAGGGGGTGCGATTGAGGGCGGCTAAGGAGGTGGGAGAAAAAAATTTTTTTTTGAGGGTTTCGGATTAGAGTTTTTTTTTTTTTTTGTTTGTTTTGGTCAAGACGCAATTTCTACCTTTGCAGCGAGAAGAGGGGGAAGTCTCTCATAGGAGTTTGACCCTTTTTCGGCAGAGTTTCATACTCCACCAGCTTAAGCTTATTTACCCCGTTAATAAAAGGTTTTTGTTGAAAAGGAAACACGGCCTAGAAATATTTGTGACTAAGCTTGCCATTGCATGGCTGGCCGACTGCAAACTCCTTTAAGGATAAAAGAAGCCAGAGATATCGGTTGGGATGGGGAAATGCAATGCTAATCATGCGTGTTCTTCTACGTTCGGGTCCTTCAGCCTCGCCAGCATGCTCTTGATCCCAGATAATCCTTCTTCCACCTGCGTGACATACTCCTCTGTTCTCTTGACCTGCTCCTTTGAGACAACCGGGGTGGCAGGATGAGGGAGTACTGGTAGTGTGCTCGATGATACATTCGGCACGTTGAATGTCTTGCTCGACAGGGCTTCCTCTGTGCCGTTCTTCTCGCCCACATCCAACGCGACCAGGAACCTAGACACGCAATTATACGCTGCTACCGTGGCTGTGATCTCGACCACCTGCTGAGCGGTGAAGAAGGACTGGAGTTTGTCGAAGATGGGATGTGGCACAGCTACGTGCCTTGTCATAGCGTCGGTGTAGTCCACCACCGCGATATGTTCCAGGGTCAACCCTCCCCATCCCTTTCCCTTTAGAGTGTTCATTGCTTCGTCGGACAAGCCTGCTGCTCGGGCTAGTGGCGCATGCTGAGCCCATTCGTACCATGCCTGGTTTAGCACTGCGACACGACATATGCATATTTCTCTGACTGCTGCGTTGAGGGTCGTTCCGGTACGTATAGAGCCGAGGAAAGAGTTCCAGCCATCTGCCACCGGTGGAGAGTGGAGCAGCGCCAGATCTAGTTCGAGAAGCGGTCCAGGCTCTCTGCGGGCTCGTATGCGAGAGACGATCGCGTCTTCCTGTGGAGATCTGGTCTCTGGTGGATCGGAAACATACGGGATACGCATCTCGCAGAAGTTTGCGTGTCTTCAAGTCGAGGACGTTGGACCGGGTGCGTTCTTTGTAACAGGATGTAAACTAGAATGCTGTATCTATCGTTAACGACGAAGGATTTCGACCTGAAAGGCGCAGAAATATTCACCTTCAGGTGTTTCTGGAGAATCGTCTGTTCGGCCTTGTGTTTTTGTGTTTCTCGATCGCGGTCGCTGGACCCGCCCGCCTTCGCTCCTACCCCGCGAGCATGTCTGACAACAAGCTTTCGAGCACGAGAGCCCTTTTCCGTCCACAAAACAACGCATCGTGCAACGCACACATTTCGCGTTTCGCTTTTCGCATTCAGCAATTGTAGAGCTGCCTCCGCCGTGGCGTCGAAATGTGGCATTGCAGACTTGCTCCTGCTCCGCTCGTCCACTGTCCTGTGCTAATCGGCCTTGTGCAGTCCATCCACCCTGTTCGAGGGCGCTAGTTCTGGGTACTTGCCCGTGTCGGCGTAACGGGCCTGCTGCGTCTGCCCAGAGCCATCGCACGTTGGTGATGATTTCGAAAAAGGAACTGGAGCCGAAGCAAGAACGTGTTCACAAGTCTCGAATGTTCCGGGCGAGTCGGAACTTTTACGACTCCAGTGGCGTTTCCTGCGTCTTCTGCAGCCAGAATCCTCTTTGGATTACGGGTCTTCTGGCGGCGTCAGGTAGGAGCAAGGATGTGGCCTCACTGGCCATCTGCTGAGTTGCACAACATTATATCTGATGCGCGCCATCAACATCCACGAGAACTTGCAATATAGAGACCTACAGAGCCAACAGTACGTGTCTCTGGTGGCTTATTTGATAACCTTCGGTCATGGCGCTTTGGGTTTTAAACACGTCAGCATGCCGGCCTTGTCCGCACGGGTTATTGCTTCGCTGTCGTATGCTTGGGCCCCGCCCTTTTGGGTTGCGATGTGATGTCAGAGTGCGACCACAACGCGGACAGCGGACAACATCAAAACGGCACAGCAGGGGATAAGCTCTGGAGGACATCTGTCCGGGACATGGGACATGCCGCGCAGTGAACCACTACATAGCAGGCTGGTTCATCCAATCTCTGCGGGCAGGATGCCCCATATCCAGTGGAGAGCCACTCTGCCCCAGTGACCTGCACTGGGTAAACAACCGCCAGAATGGGAAGGCAGCAGTGATGGCACAAGCCAACTCGGCCTCTCTAGCCCACGCGCGAGCCGGCATCATCCTAGAATCCGGGACTTGGATCGACTCAAGTCCGTGGCGCTGCGCCCCGACAGTGTGTTTCTCTGCTTTGGACCTCGTCTTCAGGGGTTCGGAGGGCAACCCGAGTCACGTTTCAGCCTAGGGCAAAAGCAAACATAAAAACAATGTGCAAAAACAAATATATCAGTGCCATCCAGCTCTCGGGCAAGACAGCGGAGAGGCGGACCGAGGCGGATCGTAATTTCCTGCTCGGCCCTCTTCAACCAAGGTGCTGGGATTTGTGTGGGCTAGGCTTAGAGTAGGATAACGTGCGCCATCTGATGTGTTGGGAAATAACAGTCCGTCTTGTAGATCAGAGCTCGGTGTTGACCATGTTTGTTGCGCAGAGCACGGCCTTGCGGACTAGTTACTCGTCTTCAGATTGCCGAGAATTGCGACGCTGCTGCTTTCCTTGGTCGGGTTTGAAGTTGCACGGTGGTCGAATGCCCCATGTCTGAAGCTTGAATGCGCCATGGACATCAGTAACGAATGGCCCGACAAGCAAGTTTGGATGACCTTCTGTGGGATGGGTGTGGCTCCGTGATGAGGCAGGGCCCTTGGCAACCTTTTTCGAAAAATTATTCAAGAGGAAAACGGGTTGAAATGACCGGCCCGCTTCTCCTGAACCGCATGGGTTTCACTTACCTTTGGGATGACTATTGCAACAACACCCACTAGGCCTCTTAGGGTTTGCCTAAGCATATTCACGTGGCAATGCTTTCTTGAGGAGCTGCAAATGGTGAGGCATTTCTCTGGGAGCAGCCGGTGGAGGTAGTGGTATCAAGGGTATCATGAGTTCCAAAAAAGAAGAGAGGGTGGTGCATAGGATATTCGGGAGTCAACGGGATCTGATAGGCAGCGGCCAACAAGTTCAATGTTCGAGAACTAGCCCAATGAGCGAGCGTAGCCAATACCGCACACATTGGCCAGTGCATAATGCGGGATGATGGCGCATATTATTGTCCAGTCCCTTCCCCGTTCAGCCTTGACCGCTGGCCAGAAAAAGGCCCATTCACGTTTCCCTCTGCGCTTTGATGTTGCACAACCGCAAAACACGAACGTTCTGTAATTGCCACCCCTGCAGCATGCGTTTGATGACTCTATTTCGATGCTATGCTTTTTCAGGCGGTCGTGGAGAACGAGCTTCGACACGTCGGAATGTCCAGCATCAACCCGATCTTATGGTCGAATCATGGGGCAAAGAGCACGTGGTGGAGCAATGGCATGACCCTCCCACGGCAGTTAGGGTAGCTTGCCCTGCCCTCCCTCGTCTACAGAGTTACCGGGTTTCTTGAACAAGTTCCGATTCCCTCGGAAACCCTGGGATGCGGGCAGTATCCTGGAGCAGTAGAGCGGGGCGAGGCAACGTAGCCAAAGCCTACCAAAACCCACCGAAACCTACCAAGGCCGTAACGTTGCCATTGTGTAGCACAAACGTTCCCAGCAATCCGGTTCCCCTTTTAACCTCTACCCGTTCCGGTGGCGTGGTAGCTCATCCTTGACCCGTGTCTTTGGGGAATCAGAATCGCCGGGAAATTCGGGGGACGAAACTTTCTTTTCCCAGTGGTCTGGGATGTCTGATGTCGCACATCCGCTGGAGCTTACCTTACGTAGGAGAGCGCTGCCCGAGCGCCGGGAGCGCAATTGTGCCATGAACGAATGCCGGGGTTGCAATGTGTCATCCGGCAGAAGACCCGTCTACATAGATGTTCCCCGTAGAGGGTCCCGCGCTCCTGAACAACGCGCGGGTCGAGTTGGGGGTCTTAGTGGCCGTGTTGCCCCAGAACTTACCGTGGCAGAGAATACGGCGTGCGCCGCTGCTTCAGAGAAACATGGTTGCCCAGACTCCTGCTACCCAAAATCAGCGCGGGGTGGCCCAGAACAGAGGAGCTATGCTATAGGCTATCGCGGCAGCCAGAAAATAACGGGAATCGCAGCGAGGCAATCTTAACTGGCCAACGCACCATAAGGCGAAGCAACAGCGTGGGCATGGAAGAGGGGGGGGTGTGAAATCGCGGAACTGACGCTGTAGACAGCAGTGACAACTGACTAGTCCTGCTCTGAGTTGCATACATACTACTTGCTGCACCTCCTTTTATCAGATGATTTGTTTTGTTTGTTCGTTCGCTGATTTGGGGGCTCCATTATCTGTGTTGCATCCTGGTTCGCTCAAGTGGCGGTCCCCCGACCTGGGCACCACGTAGGACGAACTTTCCCACTTCCTGACGGCTGACAACAAACTTGTGAATTCCCTCCTAGTGCTGGATCGCCGGGTCATGGGGGAAATATCCCCCAACAGAGCCAATAGCGACTGGACAACCATTTCCAATGTTCGGAATCCTTGCTTCCTTCAACGGTTTAAAATAACCCATTAAATTCAAACCATCCTATTGCACTCTGCTGCACTAACATAACCATTATTTTTGTCCTGACCATTCCATCTCGGTTGGCACATCGAGACAGTATCGTTCTGAGCAAAAGGGTGTTCGAAGCTTGGAAGACTCACGCAGCCAGCGGACTGAGCTTGGTCTCCTCTTCACATGGCGTACACATCTACCCCGAGAACCTTCACGACCCAATAGTCGACTGAGGAAGGCTGACAGCTACAAAAACTATAGCGATTCGGATTCTGACAGCACGGTACCGCTCGATGGTCGCTTTTTGCGTACGGTGACGATCCACGACCGTCGGTTTCAGCAGTTCGCTCTTGAGAACTCGACGTATTTCGCTCCCATTGACGAAGTGAATCACACCCAGTCTTTTGTGTATGACAGAAGGCGTAAGCCAGAAATTGACCGAAGGTGATCATAGGAAGAGGCATACAGGCTTAACATCCAGCATAGGATGCTCAACAAAGCCTTTGACGAGCGGCTGATCTTTCCTCCCATTCCGGAGCCGAAGAAAATCCTCGATTGTGGATTTGGTACTGGCTCATGGGCCATCGAAGTCGCAGAGCAGTACCCAGAGTGTGAGGTGAATCATGCCCTTCCCATATGCTCGAAGCCGTCTTGACACTGCAGGTGCAACAGGTAATAGGGATTGATATCTCCCCTCATATGAAACCTGATGCGACTCCAGAAAATTTATGGCTACAGGTATGATCAGATCCGACCCCTGAACCCCCCTGAGAGATCTCTTTAACGACCGATTGGAAAACGGAAAACTCAATGCAGTTGCGCACCTGGCTCCCCTAGAGACCTCAAAACTCTAGCTCAGGGGATTTGTACAGAAATTGAGCCAAACGTTTGAGCGAGAACCGAACTTACCCACCCAACATCGTCGTGACGGGTCCATGGGCAAAACCGAGATGGTGACGCTACAATATAGTAAAGCTGACTTTCTCCATCGCTAAGGTCGACGACCTGAATCGAAGGTTCACCTTCAGATCGAATAGATTCGATCTCGTACAATCGAGGCTAGTGGCGGGAGGTATCAATAGAGCGAGATGGCCGACTTACATGCAAGACATTGTGAGGTATGTGGGTCAGTCGCGATATTGAGCGTTTGATGTCCAACAATTCTAGGCCTCTTATCGAAATATTCACTGTTAGTAATATCGAGACTGACTATACTATGATAGGGTTTTAAAGCCAGGAGGGTGGCTTCAGATGGCCGAGATATACTACAACTGTCAATCGGTATGAATCGTTAGCAACCACTACCAAAGCTCTTTTGACAGAGAGTAGGATAACGGAACGCTGGTGGAGGGACATGCACTCAGACAATGGAGTACCAGATACATGAGTGCTTTGGATGGGCTAAAGGATGTTAGAAGGCCGATGTACTTGCACAGAATGATGATAGATGCTGGTTTGGTCGACATTGAATCCCGCACAATTCAATTACCGCTTTGCGGTTGGTCGAGAGGTATAAACCCCTCGTTGCTAGGGCGAACCAACCTCTACAACCTTCCATATGGCCCCGCTTGCAGATTTGAGTATTTCTTTAGGTGTCTGGTTCGGGGTAAAAGCGTCCAGGCTTACAGTGTTGACATCGCAGATACCAGAGAACGAGAAATCGGCCAGATGAACGAGGAGAATGTGACCGGATTGCTCTCCTCGCTTTCCTTATTTCCATTTACCCAACAGTTGCGTATTGCCGTCCAGGAGTGGCTTGTGTTGATTGCGCATGCCCGTAGAGAAGCTTGCAACCCGGCCTTCAAGGCTTACTTTCCATTGTAAGTAACGAGATCCTAGAGAGTCATTAAGGTTGACGCTGACGGCAAAGGTACGTCTGTATTGGGAGGAAGCCTGGAGGTTGAAACCCGGACGTTGGCTGGTGGTGATCTTGTGCCACAACGAGGACCAAGTTGGTGTTCCTGTGGTTAATTTTGCAAGCGAGAGAAAGGGGAAAGCGCTTGAGTTACCTGTGTTTTGAAGAGGATTCCTGTCATCCCATTGACGACGTTCTGTGTTGTTTCTGCACAATTCGGTTGATAGATAGGACAAGATATATTTGACCGCAATATCAACTGTGCCTTCCCAGCGCCTCGCCGAGACCTGAACGAGGGGTTGGGCTGAGTTCATCTGTTGGCAGCATCAGGGCGTATAGACCAAGCGGCGGAAGGGCAGCCAGGAATGCAACTGCATTCCTTGACCAAGCGTCAACCCCGCGTGTGTTGATAAGGTGGCACGCCAGGATTGGCCGTATCGAGACTGCTGATATTGCTTCTCCCGCCGGGTCGACAGACTGTTCCTGGGGCCGTAGAGCCCAATTCCAACTGCATGGTACCATCCACCCATTTGCCCCGCGTTAGCATAGGGCCACAGTCTAGTAGCCCCTCGACAATTCAGAGGCGGTATATCGCCAGCAAAAAAATAGAGAGTTCGCAGGCAGCGGGAGGGAGGGCTAGTTCGCGTGGCCTGTCTCCAGAGACTTCGGGGGCTGCAGTGTAAACAGAGCCGGAAGCTCAGTCTAGGCATGATAGTCGATAGCCTTTGCAGCTATTCTTAAGGGAAATCCGGACAACGTTGCCAGCAGGATTTGTCTTCAATTTTTTTGCCGAGTGCCAGCACATCGTCCTGCGTGGCGCAAACGTGAAGTTCTGACCTCAGAACCAGTCTGTCGGGTCCTTTTGGGTTCAAAGCAAACCAGGGAAACAACAGCCGGGTGGATAAAATTATGACTCGCATGAACTCGCGATCACATTACTCGTACAAGACCCTCTGTGCCAACGACTCCCACCAGCCTGACAATATCCCGCCCTGCACTGATCACTATCACTGATCGCGCTGCAGAGCTGATTGGGGCTTCCGCAGAAATGCCGTCGACGCACAAGCTCGACAAGCCCTGGGACACAGACGACATTGACAAGTGGAAGGTGGGTAAGGACCGCGAATTTCATCGCCGCAGACAGGGACGTCTAACCAGCAGTAGATCGAGCCATTCAACCCTGCTGACAATGCTGCCGGCACGTTCACTGAGGAATCGTCTTTTGCGACCCTCTTTCCCAAATACCGCGAGGTCTACCTCAAGGAAGCTTGGCCGATGATCACGCGCTCGTTGGAGAAGTGCGGGATCTCTTGCACGCTGGATTTGGTGGAGGGCAGCATGACAGTCAAGACCACCCGGAAGACATACGACCCGGCGGCTATATTGAATGCGAGGGATTTGATAAAGCTACTGGCTAGAAGCGTACCAGCACCACAGGTGTGTGGCCTACGCGGTCGAGAGGTTTTCACAAGGCTTACCGTACCCGCCACAGGCGATCAAGATACTCGACGATGGCGTGGCCTGCGACATAATTAAGATCCGCAACCTAGTCCGTAATAAAGAGCGCTTCGCAAAGCGCAGACAACGGATATTGGGCCCCAACGGGTCAACTCTAAAGGCCCTTGAGCTTCTTACTGAGTGTTACATACTCGTGCAAGGTAACACAGTATCTGCGATGGGGGGCTATAAGGGCTTGAAGGAGGTACGCAGAGTGGTCGAGGATTGCATGAATAACATCCATCCGATTTACCATATCAAGGTTTGTCAGGCGACCCTAGTCGTGACTCCTTATGCTAATCGGCCCTAGGAGCTTATGATCAAGCGAGAGCTTCAAAAAGATCCGGAGTTGGTGAACGAGAGCTGGGATAGATTCCTACCGCATTTCAAGAAACGGACTCTGTCAAAAAGGCGAAAGCCATTCAAGGTCAATGACAAGACTAAGAAACCCTACACTGTACGTATGACCGGAAGCTATCCCGCTGCTCCCATTGGGCTTACTGATGATTTGCTGGAAAGCCGTTCCCACCACCCCAAGAGAAATCTAAAATTGACCTCCAAGTTGAGTCCGGAGAGTATTTCCTCAATAAGTCTGCGAAAGAAAGGGCGACACGTGAGCGCAGAGAGGAGATCCAGAAGGAAAAAAAAATCGAGAAACAGCGCGAAAGGGCAAAGGAATTTGTTCCGCCCGAGGAAGATGCGGGAAGCAGAGGGAAGAAGAGAAAGCGGAAAGGCGAGGATAGCAAGGCACGGAGGTCAAAGAAATCAAGTGGTTCTGCTGAAGAGTGACTAACGGATATTTCTAAGAGCGTTCCATTGGAGCGTCCCCGCCGCATTTGGAGGGAGGGGGTCTGGGCTGTTTCCCGCTCCATATATCTATAGTGTGAGCCATATACTATACTCCGTACTATGTATGTACATAGAATTTCGGAGACGTACATCCGGAGCTCCTCGGTGGGTCTAGACATAATAACTAGCGCCGGCTGACACTCGGGGTTTCCTGCATTTGATCTTGGATATTTGGAGTTGCGCCCTCAGGAGATGAATTCAGGAGATGAGTGCTTTGGCATGTATCCTCACCGTCGCCATCGCCACTATCCCACCACTATCACTGTTGAGTCGCGCCCGATGGCTGGCTCAGAAATAAGAATGGTATTCCTGAGCGCGCTACGAAGTCTTAAGACCAACTTCCAAAGCGGGTTAGCTGCGCTTTGTGCCTCGGTAACTCGCTCACAACGTTCCCTCATCTAATAAAATCTTCGTGCAACCGCTTTCTTCCTCGCTCAACTTTCCCAGGAACCTATCTCCTCCTGTTGCTAAACAACTTTCAGAATGGCCTCTCCGCGTGAGTTATACGGCCTCCTTCGCATGTTATACCCCTAACAATTCCGTAGAGCAAATTCGCACTGCGACGACCGATATGCTGGGGATCAATCACCCAGTCCTCCTTGCGGGCATGAATGTCGCAGCGGGACCGAGGCTTGCTGCTGCGGTCTCAAATGCTGGTGGACTCGGCGTAATAGGCGGCGTTGGATATAGCCCTGTATGCTAGATGTCTTTCTTAGCTGAACTTTTTGCTAATGAATCTTAAGGATATGCTTCGAGAGCAAATCTCGGAGCTGAAGAGCTATCTCATTGACAAGAATGCACCCTTTGGTGTTGATCTGCTGATCCCCCAGGTTGGTGGAAATGCAAGAAAGACCAAGTATGCCTTTGTTTCTGTAGAATGATAGCCTATGAACATTGTGGTATTGATATGCTGATATTGCCTTTTTAAAGCTACGACTACACGAAAGGCAAGCTCGATGAATTAGTCGAGATCATGATCGAAAGCGGCGCCAAGCTCTTCGTCTGCGCTATTGGCGTGCCTCCCCGCCGAGTTGTTGACCGGCTGCACCAAGCCGGCATCATATACATGAACATGATAGGGCACCCGAAGCACGTGCAGAAGTGCCTTGATGTCGGCGCGGATATTATCTGCGCGCAGGGTGGTGAGGGCGGTGGTCACACCGGCGATGTCCCCACTACCATTCTTATCCCAACTGTGGCTCAACTGTGTAAAGGGAAGAAGAGCCCTCTGACGGGCCAAGACGTTCAAGTCATTGCTGCCGGGGGCTTATTCAATGGTCAGAGTCTGGCGGCCGCATTGATGCTGGGCGCAACCGCTGTATGGATTGGCACACGTTTCATCCTTTCTGACGAGGCCAACGCGCCAAAGTCGCACCAAGAAGCTGTTCGAACGGCTGGCTTTGACGATGATATTCGAACTATCATCTTCACGGTATGCTTGAAAGTATCTTGGGGGGAGTATCACTACTAACACGTCATGACAAGGGTCGACCACTTCGCGTCCGAAAGAACCCCTACATCCTCAATTGGGAAAACCACCGCGCGGAAGAGATCAAGCAACTTACCGCCAAGGGCAAGATTCCCGTTGAGCATGATTTTGAGACCCTCGGTGATGATATCGATGACGAGACCCTGGACAACGCTCGCCCCTTTCTCATCGGTAAGGTCGCTGCTGTTGTCAATGAGAAAAAGCCAGCGAAGGTAATTGTAGACGAGATGGTTTCAGAGGCGGTTGCGTGGTTGCAGAAGGGCAGTAAGATGACTGCGAAGCTATAGTAGACTTCCTATTCTGTTGAATATGTAAACATAGCAAAATTATAACACTTTCTTCTGCTAGCATCATAGTATGCTCTATGTTTCCATCAATTTTAGAGGCAGAAAGGAGGGTATATAAGCTAAGAAATAGCAAGGTAAATAGCTATGCATACATATGTCCTACACGATATACCATGGAAAACCTAGCGTATTACACACAACAACTGGACGATAGGGGCGTTTAGTGCTACCCGCCACTTGGGTATGCTATTTCCTGATTGGTCCTGGAGCTCCACTCTTCCTGTGCAGAGGCTGGGGTTAAAGATGACATATCTACCCTTCAAGTGATCTGCTCCTTTGTCCTTAGAATCTCTTTCACTAGCCTGGCCAATTCCCCTCTATCTACTGGCTTCTCTTTCAATTCCCCTCCTTCACCCAAAATGCTCTTCACTACAGCCCCAACATCTAGTTTTCCTCCGCTGCGCCTCAATTGCCCTACTACTCTCTCCACTACGCTCCTTATTTCCGCCTCGCCCACAACATTTACTTGCCCGACATAGCCCTCTAAAATCACATTTTGAAGCTCTTCCTTCTCCGCTAAATCTGGGCGCTGGTGTGTCTTAAACTCGTCTGCAGCGATTTTCGCCATGGCGGAGCGCTTGCGGAGGAGTACGAGAAGCTGGACGTCTTGTTTGATGGGGTTGTTGGTTTTTGAGAGATTGGTGACTTCAGCCAGGATGCTGCGGAGGACAGAAAGGCGGTTGGTGTCTTTAGCTCGCATGGCATCTTTGAGGTCGGAGCTGTAGGAGCAAACGTTAGTTATGGCAGACCAGAAGGGGGACTGGACATTACCGGAGCTTGAGTAGCAGTGGAGGGGCGCCGGGTGTAACGCCGGTGGACGATGGAGCAGAATAAAAGCGCTGTAGGGGCACTCTTAAGAAACGGGCTGCTGGTCGTGCAATCATTGTGGTGTAGCGCTCTGCCTAGAGCTGATGTGGGCGCTCTAAACAACAACTTGCTCAGGAATTTTATATCTTGGATTCCGGATTAGGACTAGCGTGGATGTCACGATTACTCGCTCCGGCTTTCAAAGGAGCCGCAATCACAAAGTAAACAGTTCCCCACTTCCTTCCTTTACAACATCACTGTGGCTGCCCAACCTGAGTATGGCGGTCTCTATAGTTAGACCCCGGGTTTTCCTTGATATTCAGATTGGTATAGAGCCTGCTGGCCGTCTTGTGATAGAGCTGTTCGTTGACAAAACGCCGAAAACATGCGAGAAGTAAGTCTTTGTACCATACCGGCTTACACTTGCCTCAGCTACGGAGTTACATAGGGAACGTGGCAGATTTGAGCCTACCTAACTATTCTTACAGTTTCCGTGCCCTTTGCACGGGTGAGCTTGGTCGTGAACTGTCGTACAAAGCCTCACCGTTTCACCGTATTATCGACGAGTTCATGGTGCAGGGAGGCGATATTACCAAGGGCGATGGAACGGGCGGCAAGTCGATATATGGTGGGGATTTTGAGGATGAGAAGATCGGATGGAGGGAGATTGACAGGGAGGGGTTGGTATGTATGGCTAATCGTGGAAAGGCAACGAACAGCAGCCAGTGAGTCACTTTCGTTTTGTACCGAAGGGAGCATCCACAACGCCCCAAAATTAACATAAGTGGCAAGTTTATGCTAAGTCGCCGCAGGTTTTTCATCACTCTAGCTCCTTGTGAACACCTGAATGCGAAACATACGGTTTTTGGGCATGTAATATCGGGACAACACGTGCTTGAAAGAATGGCAAAGCTGAAAGTGGATAAGAGCGACCGGCCTTATGGTGATGTCCTAATCACCGGTTGTGGCGAGCTAGAGAGACGCAAAAAACCCATTCAACTCAGCGTTAGAGAGAGATCTAGAGAGAGAGCCTCGCAACGAAGGTCTCCCTCTATCGATGAAGGCCGTAGAGGGCGCAAACGGAGGCGGCAAGACAGCGACACCGACGAAAAATACAACTTCAATGACCATCGTGACCACCGGAAGAGCAGATCTCGCTCGCCACGCTCAAAATCCCCCTCGCAGCCCCACCGTCGACATCGTAAACACCATCGAAAACGCGACCGCTCAGACTCACGTTCGCCATCCCTACCGCCCAAGAAATCCCACCATCTCAGGCGCCGAAGTAACTCCTTAGATTCCACTCTCCGTGGTCGCTCTCGGATCCGTTCTATCTCCCGCACAAGTTCCCCACTCCCAGCATCCCCGCGCAAAGGAAAGACGCACCAGAACTCTTCCCGCTCTCCTCCCACCCACCATTCCCCACGCCGCCAACGATCGCCCCGCTACCGCCCACGGAGCCGTTCGCCCACCTTCTCCCGCTCCCCAGCACCCCGGCGCCGCCATCGCCCCCGCTCACGCTCACGCTCCCGCTCTATTGAAAGAGACAGCTATCACTACCATCGTCACCGCCGACCCAGCTGGCACTCCCGAGACTACCATAGACGGCCTAAAGACCCCTATCGCTTTGATGAGGAGCGTCGTGAGGACGAAGACAGGATCCGCCGTGAGGAGGAAGCGAGGGATGGCGGGCAGGAGAGATTCCTGGGTGTTATTGAGGACGAACCTGAACGGAATGGTGGGGGTGATGGGTATGGGGGGAGGGGGGATGATTGGTATAGGCCTGGTCGGGGATATGGGGATAGTGGGAGGTTAGGTGGGACGGAGACTGCTACTGGAGTAGGGGAGGTTAAATTTAAGGGGAGAGGAAGTATGAAGTACCGAGAGCGGAAGTGGTAGTTGTCGCTGTGCTCTTTGACACAGGGGTG
>JAJDFE020000349.1:0-34249 GCA_021527465.2 Geoglossum glabrum | reverse complement strand
GGGGGGGGGGGGGGGGGGGGGGGGGGGGGGGGGGGGGGGGGGGGGGGGGGGGGGCTGGTTGTTGTCCTGTGGCTCTTTGGGCGAGGGCATCGTCGTTTTTGTTGCTCTGATGGGAGAGGTAGTGGACTCGACAAGAGGGTCTGCGTCATCACCACTGTCTCGCCCTGTCTGTGCCAAGGCATCATCTTTCTTGTGTATATCCCGTTCTATTCCATGAAGGATACCTGCCGCCACCATGGCTCGCCCTAGAGGAAGGAACAAACAGGCTAATTATGCTTATTTCTCTTTCACCCATCCCAGGACCATTTATCTACTACTTCGGGAACAAGAGCAAAACAGCAAAAAACAGCAAACAGCCTTTCCCCCCCCACCTCCCAAATCCCACCTGACTTGCCCTTGCTCCTACTCCGTTTCTGGCGCCATAACCTGGCCTTTGAGAGAAGGGAAAACGAGATTTTGAATACGCGCACGTGTGAGGGTCTTGTGTAGCTAGATGAGGACGAGGGACGAAGAGAGAGAGGCGTATGAAGGGAAAAAAGAGTTCGATGCCAGTTTTGCGATTAGATTTGCCATGCCCCGCACCATGTGCACCAACCCAAGCCCCTCCCGTTAAAGTAGGAAATAGTGAAGAGAGAGGAGTCGATCATGCAATCAAGCTCTCTGTAAGTCTTCCATGCAAAAAAAAAAAAAAAAACGTGACGAAAAAAAAAACCCGCAGGAGAAGCACGAAATTCAAAACAAAGGAACGGCTGTACGCTTGAGGGGGGAGTTCGGCCGTGTGAAAACGTAGTCTCCTCCCATACTCCAGGGGTACAGGCGAGTTTAGATATCGCAGAGTACAATTACTGTGACGACTACGGTGATGGTGATGACGATGCCCCATCTCCGAAAACCCTCGCTAGCAATACATATCCGAATATCATTAGTGCTCCAACCATCATCTTGTGCCTGCTCACCCAGCTTTGTCCTACATCTCGCGCTACCTGGCCACCTTCCACTACTGCGCCTAGCGGTCCTGTTCCGCTCGTTGGGCGTCTCCGCAGGGCTGCTGCTTCTGGGGAACAGGCGCTGGAGGGGTGGGAACTAGATTCGGGGACGGGCTCGCCGGTTAGGGGGTCTATGCGGGTTTCCTTCATCCATTTCCAATTTTCCTCATCAAGTTCAGGCCATTCTGCGCGGAATTTAGCGCCGCCATCTCCAGCTTTTATGGCACCTACGCCACCGCGAGGGGCGTTTGAGCTAGGGGGGAGGCCGGAGATCTGGCGGGTTGTGGTCCCACCGCCAGTGGAGTTCCACCAGCGTGTTCGTGCAGCGGCCCATTTGCGTTCCCGGTCTGTAGCGCTTACGCTGCCAGTTGTCATTTCTTCGCTAGTCATGAACGAGAGGAGTCCGGTGAGGATCGTTGAGACCTCCCAGGCGGGATTAAAGGATTTGGGGTGGAAGTCGGAGATGCTAAGGCAGAGGCGGGTGCTAGGTTGGAAGCGGCCGCTGGGGGTGTGCATGCGGATAGCTGGAGGTGCGTAGGGGTAGTCGGGGGGGAAGATTAGAGTGCCCCAGTATTGGCCGTTGTGGTAGGGTGTGGAGGGGGGGCCGGTGAGGATGTAGTGCCATCTATGGACGGGGAGTTAGTAGTTGAGGTTTTCTATAGGAAGGGGACGGGGTATAGGACGTACTCGAGAATGTTTGTCTCCGAAGGGTGAGCGACGATGTAGGGAGGAGGGTTTTCCTGGATGGATTTGTATTCGCGGTTAAGCTAGAAGGGAACACCGTATCAGCTTTTGCGGGCTTTGAAGGTTCAGATGGAGATAGGACACTTACCCGTAAATTTGCCGTACGAGTAGCCATGTATGGACTGGGAAACGGGAGGCTGTGATGATGAAGAAGAAGAGCAGGGACGAAGATGGTGGACGGGGGTCCAGCGCTTGACTGAGCTGAAGGCGAGAGTGTCGCGAGAGCGGTTTGTGGCGCGCGGTGGTGACTTGTGGTGAGAAGTTGGTAGACCCCTCTCTAAAAAAGCACAGGCTGGTGTGATACCAGTAAGTGAGACGAGCCCTGAAGGGTTGGAATCCAATGTGCCTGAGTTGTTTACTAAAACGTCATATATGATAGTGGGTTGGTGTCTCTGCCGTAGTTGTACGGAGTACTGCTAGCGAGAATATTTCAGCACTAAGAGTTTCGTGATGCCGAATATTGAGCCTTCCCGCTTAAGGTGTTTTTACTGACGTTGCTCGTGTGCGGATGATGACTTCACCTCAGGATCCTGGAGACGGCGTGAGTGTATTCGATTTGCAATTAAGTAGCGTTGTATGCCTCGGATGTGTTTTAATTGATTCGGCAGATATTCGAGCTTCTCAAGCAGAAGGCAGATCCGAGAGTGAAGGAGGAACGGGAGCGGGTTGTGACCGAGAGACTGCAGGCACAATATGAGAAAGCGCAGAGGCGGTTAGCTGAGGTGGTGAGTTTCCTGTATCCTGCGATTAACTGGGGATTTTCCTCTCGATTCGGGGAATACAAAACCGATGATTTGAAATCCGGTGTTTAACGACAAGTCTCCGCACAAACCCCGTCTGCTACGGGCCAATTGAGCTAACCAATTACCTGTGGCCTACAGATTGATTCTAATTCGACCCTTCCTGTTACGATATCTTCGGTAAAAGTGCTCGGTGCAAAACACACCCGGAAAGGCTTTCTAGAATGCATATTCAACCCGCTGTTGAGTGCGAACCAAGATAGACCATACACATTGGCAGAGGCACTGAGAGAGGTGCAGATTAGCGCGAATAAGCTTCAGCGGTTTGGTGAGTTGTGGGGAGGTGGATGTCGATATGTCCTAACTAATGCTGACTTTGGGAACCCGGAGATATCTTTCACGAACCGATATCTCTTTACCTAGACCGCCCCTCTCCAACGGATCCGTCAACCACTCCCACTGATCTGGACATATTTTTCACTGTCCGAGAGAAGTCACGGATCTTGCTCAAGACTGGTACTGATCTTGGAAATACAGAAGGGTCCGCCTATGGGAATCTACTTTGGAGGAATATCTTTGGTGGCGCGGAATCCCTGAATCTAAATGCCTCTCTTGGAACTCGAACGCGATCGGCGTACTCTGTTAGTTTTGAGACCCCTGTGCAGAGTAATCCCGATTTTAAGTGGGAGATCGGAGGGCTGGCTAGTTCGACACATAAGGGCTGGGCAAGCCATGAGGAGGTGCTGAAGGGAGTGGCGGCTAAACTCCGATGGAGTGATAGACTAGGAACCCATGAGCTTGGGCTCTCAGGTGTCTGGAGGCAAGTTACCGGATTGGCGCTGGGTGCGTCGCCAACAGTGAGGCATTCCGCGGGAGACAGCGTTAAAAACAGCATTACACATACTTACTTCCGCGAACGACGAAACAATCCCCTACTCCCATCTCGAGGTTACTTCCTAAAATCGACGAATGAGGTTGCGGGTTGGGGTCCTTTAAAGGGTGACACCGCTTTCTGGAAGTCTGAGGTCGAGTCACAGGCAGCGGTACCAATACCTATACCTGGCCTCAAGGGCGATAGTGGCATCTCTCTGACAACTGGTTTCCGGGCGGGATTGCTATACCCTCTAGCTCTTATAGGGGATATTAGCCCACAAGCCTCCCGCATCAATGATCGCTTTCAACTAGGTGGCCCAACCGACGTTCGTGGATTTCGGCTCTCGGGCCTCGGTCCTCGAGATGGCTCAGATGCTCTTGGAGGAGATGTGTACGCTGCTGGAAGTGCGAACCTATTCTTCCCACTTCCACGTCTTGGAGCGGACAAGCCACTTCGTCTCCAGACCTTCATCAATGGTGGGCGGTTACTAGCTTTGAAAAATCTCGGCGGTGATAACGCGGATAGCCAGGCCATCCAAAAGAGCGTCTCATCCACGATAACAGAATTGATGAATGGCTCGCCAAGCCTGGCAGCTGGTGTGGGAATTGTTTATGCACACCAAGTGGCCAGATTTGAGCTTAATTTCTCGCTGCCTTTGG
This sequence comes from Geoglossum glabrum, assembly GCA_021527465.2. Taxonomy (NCBI): domain Eukaryota; kingdom Fungi; phylum Ascomycota; class Geoglossomycetes; order Geoglossales; family Geoglossaceae; genus Geoglossum; species Geoglossum glabrum. Next base: position 30,246 of record JAJDFE020000349.1, on the reverse strand, counting down.
TCTTGAGAAGAGGAGAAGAGGGGCGAAAGGGTTTATCACTTGGGGTTGGAATCAACTTTCTGTGATTTTTGCTAGAGTGAGTACTGCTACACTGTATTATTATCGTAGACGCGGCTCTACTTGTACATATGTATGCCAATACAACGACTTTGGTCGGCACACGAGCAACTCACGTGACTGAAACAAACCGACAACCAGTCGAACACGTTGCTTCAAAGCGCGATCCCATTACCGCTCTCACGATACTCTCCAAGTGGTTCGCCTAACCGCTTTCGTCACCTAATTCCTCTAAATTAATTCTCCCTAGATCACCTCTGGTTCTAATCGGCTCTGCTACCTACCGCTCTCCGGCCACAATGGCCCAATTTTTCCCGCAACATCAACAACCTCCATACGCATCCTCCTCTTCCGCACAAAACCTCCAATTTTACCCCTCATCATACTCTGCCGTTCCAGTATCAGGTCATAGCACGCCTTCACAGGCTTCGTATGGAGGTTATGGGCATGCTGGAGCGTCAGCCTACCCTGTGGGTCAATTTGGGAGCGCCTCGAGTGGGTTTGGAGGGGCTGGTGTGAGTGGACGGATTGGGGAACAAGGGGGCCTGAGGACAGGGTGGATTGCAGCTTTCGGGACGGAAGGGTATGAGGGTGAACCGCCGTTGTTGGAGGAGTTGGGGGTGAATTTCGGGCATATCAAGATGAAGGTGAGGAGACCGGTGCCGTTTTTATGCTAATGGGATGTATAGAGAGAAGAGAAGAAGGGAGTTGTATTTTGAAAGCCTTTAAGAGGGTTATGTACTGACTGAATTTAACGAGTGACAGACACTCGCAGTTTTGAACCCGCTTGCTCGGATAGATCAGCACATAATGGACGACTCCGACTTGGCCGGGCCAGTGCTGTTCTTTTTACTCTTTGGTTTCTTTCTCCTCTTCGTAAGTCCTGCAACATCTAACCCTAAACCACCTACTAACAGCCAGCAGTCGGGCAAGCTCCACTTTGGGTATATCTACGGCGTAGCCCTTCTAGGCAGTACCTCCTTGCATATCATCCTCTCACTCATGTCTCCGCCACTATCCCCACAAGAGGCTTCATCATCTTCACCCCACCATGACCACCATGGCGCGAGCTCCTCACACCTATCCAGCACCCTCACATACCCTCGGTCGGCCTCGGTGTTAGGATACTGCCTTTTGCCGTTTGTCCTTACATCATTCGTCGGCATTCTTATGCCCATGGATACAGCCCTAGGCTATATCCTAACCGCCGCGGCTATCGTATGGTGTACCTATAGCAGTTCAGGTATGTTCTGTGCGGTCGGGAGGATGCGCGGGATGCGCGGGTTGGTTGCCTATCCGCTAGCATTATTCTACGCGGGGTTTGGACTCATGAGCATCTTCAGCTCTAGGGGGAGTGGACCTGGACTGGGGGCAAAGACTGCAGTCGCAGGTTGAGAACTCATGGTCGGGTCCATGCCTAGGGTTGGTGATGGGTTAATTGAAAGTTCTTTGTAGATATATATATAGGCTCTCCCGTCCAGCGCGAAGTTTGCTGTAACATAGAAGAAGAAGAAGAAGAAGCAACGGCCGGTAGAAATACGACTTTTTTTTTTTTCCTTGAGAGAGAGAGAGAAATGGTGCGGACATAGGGCCCATTCGGGGAATGAGTTGACCAGTCGATCACATCACTTTTTGATCCCAACTGTTTTATATATTGTACTGTACTGTACTTGTACATGTACATGTACATGTACAGTGAGTAGTGGTACCGAAATCTTCCTGACAACCCCTTTTTTTTCTTTTTTTTTTTGCGGAATTTCCACATAACTTATGTAGGATGGGTAATTTTCAATGCTGACTAGTACATTTAAAAAAAGTGTAGAGTAAAAAATTACTGGGGAGGCTTATTTATTTGAAAGAGGCAAACGATGACTCTCGTCCTCAATATCATCATCTCGGAATTCATATCCATGAGCTTCGAAAAATGCCTTTGCGCTCTCCCCATGCCACTCGTTCCCATCATCACTATATGACGGTGGTCGCTGCTCCTTGAGCCACTTCTCCTTGAGGCGTGCGACGCGCCGATGTCCTGGGTACCACGATATAGTGCCCCAGGTGGCGTCAAGCGCCTGCTGGTCCTGTTTTTGTGTGGCTTCAGCCTGGTCATCAACGTGATGGCTGTCATGGTCGGTTGGTTTGAATGGAGGAAAATCTGGAAACCGTAGTCTCATGGCTGACAGGTCTTCTTCCATCTCAGAAGCCTCAAGAGCTTCTAGTTCCTCAGGCGGAAGAGAGTCTAGTGATTCGTCCATGTGTAGGTCCTCCTGAAATTGCTCGGGTTCGCTCTCCTCGACTATAGAGTCTGTTCCTGTTCCACGCTTCCGTTTTGACCCCTTGGTTGGCTTCTGCCTGCCAGTTTCTACCCATAGTGTTTCCGTCTTGTTGCCATCATCGGCCCGAACGCGGGTAACGTATCTCCTTGCGCCCTGCTGCATGAACATTGAGAGGGCTGGGAAGATAGCCCAGGCGAATCTTGCGAAAAGAAACTGTGGCGTTACCTCATCGATGGGAAGTAGCCGCTGATTGTGGTGCGCAGGGCCGATATCCGCGATGGGCTCTAAAAAGTGGACTACAAAGCCAATTGTAGGTCCTTTGGGCACAATAACGAAAACCCGCGAGTCGAACTCGAAGTGTAGATCTCGCCGTAGTAATACTGCATTGCTCACGTCGTCTGTTGGGACTTTCAAATTAGGGTTGATATTATAAGAGCCCATCAAGTTACGGCGGAACCACTGAATCTCAGACTTCGGGCACAAGTGGCATGCTTCCGTGCCACTAGAGTAGCCGGTTATTCGGCAAGTTTTATCGCGGGAGGAGACCAGTGCCGAGAAGTTGGATTCACGGCCGTACTTTGGTAATACGATAGAGGGACGGGTCTGTGGCCAAGAGTTTGGTAATTGTCGGGGAAATACCCAGTCACAGAAACTAGGGCAGATAGGATACACCCAATCATCTAGATGCACCAGAAAAGGCCATTTGTTAATTAACTGCTAGGCAGGGAGGGGCTTAGACATACCTAGGGAACCTTTAAATGATTTTGGAGGTGGGATATGAAACCAATACTTTTTCTGTCGCAGCGGCGCATGTGGGTGGTCGGAGATACGTGGGCCATCCCGAGACTCCGTCAAGTAACCACCAGTAGCATTCGCGGCAATTATACCAAGAGCATCTAGCGCCGTCTGGTGATGCAGCCCTCCATCTGGACAATCGAATGCTGAGAGTACCAAAAGAAGGTTTTCGTCATCGCTATATCCAGGATGGTGGAAAAAAATGCGGTGGCCAACTCCGTTAGTGATAGGCCTACCACAGGTAGTGAGCGTGGGCGCTTCTGGCGGGTCATAGATAGGCACGTTCATTATAGAATTCATGTCGGTGCTGACTGGAGGATGAGGTGGTTGTGGTTGAAGTTGAAGTCTACCAGCACGCGACTGAGAACTAAGCTAGCATACATTCTGCTAGCAATTTGGGTGGCTCCTATCCGCTGCCACGGGGAAGTCTCGGGTAGTTCTGCTTGCGACACAATATTCAGATATTCTTGGGCGCATTCTGACAGTATCTCCGAATTATACACAGTTGCTCATCTAGCTCACCCAGCAAGAGCGGCGTCAGCTGGGTGAGTGCAGGGTGCATTTTTATTTTCTTGTGTTGCCAAGATCCCGCCATTGTGACCGGCACAGCCGATATTGAGCTTACCGCGAGGAATTCCGATAGGCTGAGTGAGCTTCTTGATGAGACTACCATAGTAATGGGAAGTTGTGGCCACAGGGATATTCTTCAGCCCCACAATCGTCACGGGTGTGAAAACAAAGTGGCAAGTCCTTTCTCACCATCATTCTCAATCCGACATGCTAACTTTATTGCGATAGATCCTCCTCTTCTATCTGAGGGGCTATGCGGCCTAATTTCGCCGTCAAAATATCAGCAGACTACACGACCGCATGTGGCATAATTCGAAGGTTGGTCAACGCGAGCACCTAGTATGGGATGTCAGCATGCCACGGCCCTCAGCGCTTTACGTATTCAGCTCTGACTAGAACAGAAGTCGAAAATAGTTAGTCACCTTTACTTGACGCTCTGTGCATATTAGTCTGGTGCTTGCATCGTTGAATAGTCATTGAAGAGAGGGTTGGCAGTTAGCGATGTTGCACAACACTCTGCTGTCCCAAACGCACCTTTCGGGGTAACTTGCCGGAGAGTCCGGATATGGTTACTACCATGACAAATACGGACTTCTCGCCTTCACACATTCTCCGATTGATCGTTAGTCCGCCAAACTGACTCACCCTCGCAACTCCATTTCGTGTTTTTCCCCGTTCAGCACCCAGAGTTCGACCGATATTGAGCACCGACATCCAGTAACCCCCCCAATATTCCACGTGTTATCACTAATATCAACAACAAACCAAAGGTCCTAAGCTTCCGCTACCCCCTACAACCTGTCGAACCTGGGCAATCAAGAACCACCCAGGTTTCAAGAGGAAAGATACAATCGCAGGCCGGGGGATCGGGTTCAAATCGAGGAGCTAGGGTTTATGATACTAGCCATAACGCTAGCGGCTATAGATAATAAGATAGGCGGAAAAAGGAGTCTTCTAGAAATTGTGGCGTCATCGGTGTAGTGGTTGCGCACAAAGGCGGGTTTTTAGGCTATAGAATGTAGATGGTGCTTGTGTGTCATGGACATGATGAGATATTGGGTATATAGTGTTTGGATATATATATACACTTGTACTCTGTACTTCGTATGGCCTTATGATGCCTTGCCATGGATTAAAACAAACGAGCTAGGGCCAAGCACCAGCTTATCGAGGAATTTGTCTGTCCTCTGCAGCCCAGATGATACCCACACTCTTACTTTCTTTTTCCCCCACAGCATATGGAGGGAGTTTATGAATCATAAATAATCTCAAGTAATCCCCGTTCGTTTTTTACATATAAGAAGTCAACTGTCAACTATTTAAACCACGGCCCACTACCCCACCTTCTTTTCTTTGTTCCCAACGCCACGAAAACAAAATAGCAAGTCAAACGATACAATAACCTAGGGGGAAGGAACACAAAAGAAAGAAATGGAGCTCAAGCAGCGCATAATGGCGTATATAGAACCGGTGGTTCTAATGGCAATTTCTGGGTATTGTGCGTGCAGTAGCCCTCTACTTTATCTGATTAACTGGCTAACCTAACTGTGCGTCGCCATAAGTTTTCGTCGCTACGGTCCTAGCCCTTGTTGTACGGCGGCGATGGCCGGGGAAAGGGGAATTTGGAGATCTGTGGTTTGCGAGGTTGTGGGGATATCTTGGTAAACTAGACTTGCCTGGTTGTTGGAGTGGGAGGGCTGTGTTTGACGATGATAACAGACCCTCCGGTGCCACCGCCGGTTATTCCGTTCCTCACCGAACTCAGCGGCGTGGTGCTTGACCTGGGCCCCGGGACCGGAAGGCATTTAGAATGGCTAGACCCCCGGAAGGTTAAGCGTGTGTACGGTATTGAGCCGTGTTTGGCACTGCACGGGGAGTTGGGGAGGAGGGCGGAGAGGGCGGGGTTGGGTGGCGGGAAGTACGTCATTGTTGGGAAGGGGATTGATGAGGTTTTGGGGGGGATGGGTGAGGTGGGGGTTAAAGAGGGGGAGGTTGACGCCGTGATTGCGGTTCGAATGTTGTGCAGTGTACGCGATTTGGACGGAACGGCGAGGGGTCTGTGGCGCGTGTTGCGACCTGATGGTGGGAGCCTGGTGTTTTTTGAACATGTGAGGGCGAGAGGGTTTTGGGCTGGGCTGCTTCAGGGTGGGTAGTCATCCCTACAAGGACGGTGGTATGATAATGATTTTTTCCGGCACAGGGGTGTATGACATCGTCTGGCCGCATATGCTGGGGTGCCGGCTTGGTGCGAGGACGGATGAGGTGGTGGTGCAGCGGTTGGAGTGGGGGACTGTGGAGGTTGCGGAGGAGAGGGAGGGGGTTATGCCGTGGGTTTGGGGGCGCCTTGTGAAGTAGGCCGTTGGGCGGGTCTACATGCGGAGTATGTGTGTGGCACAAGAACAGAGTACTACGTACAATATACGAAACGGTGCAAACCCTCTCTGCAGCGATGCGGCACGGGGCGCGACGTGGCAAAATACGAGTCCCGTAGCTCTGGGCTGGCGAGCTCGTCTCCGCCCTACTGTCGCCCAGTTCCCAACTGTGCCTGGTATTGCTTTTGCCGCTATGCGGAACGGTGGTTCTCTGGAGCAAGAGAGAGAGGGAATAGTGGGGTTGAGAGTTGCAACTGTGCCAAGAGGCATTTCTAAAACCTAAAGTGGGGATGGATGACTCGAAGCGAACGGGGCATCGTCCAGGACGATAGCACAAGAGCGAGAGAGGCACTCAGAGACGCCATCAGTGCGGTGCACCGCGGGGCAATTGGCAGGGAGACGAAGCGTATCACTGACTGCGCTAGAGAATATCCATTCAGGAACTTGTCGACGCACAATCCATCTGTCCCTCCGCCATGGCGACTTCAGAGGGAGAGGCGAATCTGGCCGTCATAGAAGTTGATACCGATCATGTGGATTGCAGCGCCGACTCGGGCCTGACTGATATGGAGTTCGTGGATTTGTACGCTCTCGGTCACGTCGCCGTGCTCCTGCTGATCTCTCGTCCTGTGTCTCTCTAGGGCGCAAGACCTGCGATCGATCGAATCAAAGATCACCAAATACAAGTGGGAGAACGGTCGTAGGTACCACGCCTATCGGGAAGGCCGTGAGTGTTCCCCAGGCGCCATACCATATGGGGGACAAGAGGCTAATGTGCTCGTTGCGTTCCGCTAGTCTACCCAATCCCAAATGACGAGGTGCGGAATGTTAAAGCCTTGGATGTCACACTGCCAGGCTGACGGTTGACGTCTGATTCTAGCAAGAGAACAACCGGCTGGACATGAAGCATCACATTGTTTTACTCATGCTGGAGGGGGGGCTGCATGTGTCCCCGCTGCCGCCGGCACCGCGAATATTGGATATTGGTACCGGAACTGGTTGGCTAATCCGACCTTGTGGGTAACAGGGCGCTTGCTAATGTGGCTGATAGGTATATGGGCGATTGAAATGGGTGAGTGAGCGTGGCCCAGCTTTTTTACTGGTGGCTGGGTACCAATGCCTGTGTGCCTCCAGCCGACAGGTACCCGGATGCACAAGTCATCGGGACAGACCTAAGTCCTATCCAACCGACGTGGTATGTCTTAGAGCTGCGGCTACTATCAATGGTCAGGGCTCGGGTGTTTGCTGATGTGCGTTTACATGGTAGGGTACCTCCGAATTGCTATTTCGAGGTTGATGATGCGGAGAGCACATGGGTGCGCGACCCAAACTCATTCGATTTTGTTCATGTCCGCTTCATGTATGCGGGTATCAGAGACTACCCTAGGCTTGTTAGACAAGCCATGAAGTGAGTTTCCATGATTTCTCATACAGGTGCTCTTCTATCCTTATATATTTGCGTATCCGAGGTGAATAGTAGTGGCGGACGACTAGGGCTTGGGTTGGCTAATCAGCATCGGCGCGCAGGGCCTTAAAACCCGGCGGCTACATTGAATTAATGGATCACGACCTCTTCTCGATGTGTAGAGATGATACATTGAAACCCGATGGCGCTTGGCTTAACTTCTGCGCTAATGTCACTACTGCTGGGGCGAAAATGGGTCTCAATTTCCTCGTCAGTAGAGACTTCAAGAGGATTTTAGAAAACGCTGGGTATGAGGACGTTCGGGAGATTATTAAGATCTGCCCAATGGGCCCTTGGCCAAAAGATCGGAACCTGAAGGAAATTGGCCTGTTTCAGCGGGAGCAAGTCCTTGAGGGCCTTTCCGCTATTGGTATGGGGCTGTTCACCAGAGGGCTCGGCTGGACTGTGAACCAGGTGGAACTTTCCCTTATGGAGGTCAGCTGAAAGCTCCCACGGTGCCATTAGTGTATTCCGCGCTAAGCCGGAGAGCTGGGGATGCACATGCTAAGCCTTTTCATTTTTAGGTTCGGAAAGAAGTCAAGAATAGGCATATCCATATGTATAACGAATGGTTTGTACTTCCTCTCTGACCCCCCCTCCATTGTTTCCCGATGCCGTATTCTCAAGAATTAAATGGACCAAAGACTCTGGCGGTGCTAACGAAATCCACTAGGCGCTTCGTATATGGGAGAAAACCAGGTGGACCGCCGTTGCCCCCACAACCCGCGCCGCCAACCGGAAGTTCTAGCTAGGAGGGTCTCAGTTGATGGAGGGGAGGAACATGTACAAGAAAGGGGAGTGTGTACTGCAAGGCCATCTATTTGCCCGCGTTGTTTAGGCGGGCACGAATATGCACTTTATTCAATTCCATTCTTTTTCTTGCTTTACAAAGGCAGAGGTCGTTAGAGGCGATAAAAGTTATGGAGAAGGTGCTTGGTTTTTTTTCTCTTTGGGTGGGTATTTTGGTTTGTTGCATTTTTTTTTATCTTCATGTCGTTGAATTTACCCCTCTTTTGTTGCGTTGAGGGATGAAAAGAGGGGAAGTGGGGGAGGGCATCTTCGCGCTCGTCTTTGCAGATGATGAAGGTTTTCCCCCCCCTCCCCCGGATTCTCTCATCCCCCTTCTTATTCTATTTCCCGTACACAATATTTTATTTTGAATATACCCGTACGAATTTTCCCCTCTATTCTCCTCCTCCCCGTGACATTGTAGAAGATTTTTGGGGGGGGGATGAACAACAAAAGATTGGTAGGGGTTGGAAAAAAAAAGAGCTATCATGAATATATAACAAAGCGCTATTGCTATGTCTACTTTTCTTTTTTTTCTTTTTCTTTTCTTTTCTTTTCGCCCGAGAGAAAGAGATATATACACACACACAGGAATTGAGAAATCCTTTTTTTTCCCCCCACATTTCCCAATTCCTACTTTCCACTTCCCATTTCCCATTTCCCATTTCCCACTTCCCACCTCCCATTTCCCATCCTCCATTTTCCACCCCCCCCCACTCTCCTTCTTCCTTATATCCGCCCCCGATCCCCACGCTACCTGCTACCAGGACCGCTCTCGGGGAAAAAAAAAAAACTCTCTGTATCGGGAGCGTCGCTTTGGAGTGCCCCGGGGTCGCTCCACACCCCGTGGCCGGATCTGTGTTTCGTGTCTGCGTTTATGGTTTGCTGCGTCTGGAGGGTGGGGTGGAGTGGAGTGGAGTGGAGTGGAGTGGAGGTGCTGGGGCTGTTGGTCGGTTTGTTTACTGCTCTTTCTTTGTGTGTGTGTGTGTGTGTGTGTGTGTGTGTGTGTGCTGCTGGTAGATAGACCGTCTGACTGGCCGTCGCTGTGTGCGGGTTGGGGCGTGCGCCCTGGGCCTCTTTGACCGCCCTACTGCTTCTCCCGGGCCCCCGTGCCCCCCCAGGCCCCCATGTCTCCCCCCGGCCCCCATGTCTCCCCCCTACCCCCCCACAGATTCCCAGGAGCCCCCCCAGGCGTTTCCGGGAAAATGACACGGGAGTTGGGGGGGAGTTGGGCGGCGGATCCGGCATATAGGGCTGAGTTGAGGCGTTGAGGTGGAGGGGGCTTCTGCTACATTACATTGCATTGCACAGCATTGTATTGCGATTGTGATCGTGATGGGGCTTGTCGGCTGCTTGGGTTTCTGTGAGTATGAATGGGGTTTTTGGACTTTTGTTTTTCTTCTTCTTCTTCTTCTTCTCCCCCTTCTTTGGGCTTGGGTTTGCGTTTGGGTTTGGGTGCTGACGCGGTTGTGGTTGTCTTTAGGGCTCGAGTTGACGTAGATGAAGGGAGTAGGTAGGTGGGAGTAAGCCCCCTAGCTCTCTCCCCAGTATTACTACATCCCATATCGATATCGCGGGGCAACGCCGGGATAGCGGTTTTTGTATTCCGCCTTTATATCTGGGATACAGCCTTTTCTTCTTCTGCGGCGAGGGATAGACCGTGGGGAGGGGAGCGGATATCCTGGAAAGTTACAGGTGGGTTGGCTGTATATCGGACGCCGGATTAGGTGGGGATATGCGAGTAGGTATGAGGTTTTTTCTTTTGTTTATCCTGGGTTTTGGTAGTTGGCCGTTGATTTGGGTTCTTTGCTTGAGTTTTTTTTTTCTTTCTTTTTTGGCTAACGTATCCGCTAACTATCGTGTGGGGGTATATATAGGTTTGAAGGAACACCTTTTCTAAGAGATGTTGCCTCCGTTGTTACAAACGGCTCGCGGTCGGCCCTTTTGGATCTGTATCAAGCCAACCTACCACATGGAAGCGAGAAAATTACCGGATGTGCCGTGTATCCTCGTGCTTTAGGGTTCGAACCTGGGCATTTACTGGAACGCCTACAGCGTCGGTAGGAGTTGTGGTGGCACATGTACGAGGCGTAGGAGTTGTGGTGCCTTCGTATTAGGTTGGGTGGGATGTGCAAAGGTAAGAGACATATTATTCCTAGACCTACCAGTTACTGTTGGCTTGATATTTTCTTACCCTTTGTAGGGATTACAGACATATTATATCCGAGGACGTGAAGAGCCAAGGAAAGAGAACTTGGGGTTGTCCTTAGGAGGTTATATAAGGTGTTTGTACACGGGGGTGCGCGGATCGTCTGAGGCTGGTTTGGGTGCTGCAGGTAGCTCAAGGGAGCTCTTGAACACGTTCGCTGGAGACCTCGGAGGCGAATCAACAGCTCTCGTTCCGCGAGAATAGGTTGGATAGAGTTATATTGGTTGGCGGTGCGATATATGGCTTCCACGTGGTTGGTGGCTCTTCTACTCTCCGGGTGGCGAATTTATTCTTGTACCGGCCGTCGGTTCGTCACTCACTCAGTCGGAAGTACCACATCACTGGATTCCAGGTACGTTGGAAGGTCCGGTTTCAATATTCGACAGAGCTACAGTGCAGGTGTGGCCATTTTTGACAAGGCAACCCACACTGGCGAACTGGATACGCCTGCTACCCTGACCCGGGAGATGGCGGTAGCTCTAGTGGGCGGTTTAAATCATCTACGACGCCTCGGCCGGCTCGCACTACTAGACTATAAGACGACCCGAGGAGAGTGTTTAAGCGACTAGACAACAAAATGGGGGAACGCAGTCACCCCTTCCGGCTTGCTACCTAGGTCGCTACTCTGGCGGTCAGCGTCGTTTCGCTTCTTGCTATCGTTGGGCAACTGTTCTACCGATGCATCAAGAAACGCGCTATCGCTGCCCTCCTTTTGCTAGCAGGTTCCTCGTTTCATAGGAACACAAAAGATACTTATCCCGCGTTCGTCTACCGCTTGAGGCACTTGCTTCATGATGTTGCGACTCGGAGTTGGTGGGTGGGGGCGGGAGATATCATGAAGCTAGTGAATGGGTTCTGTGGAGGAAAGACTGCACTCGAATACTGGCTGATTCGATGGGGCAAGCTGGTTTTCTTTTGAGGGGGGTTTGATGTTAGTAAGTGAATGTGGGCTGGGGCCTGGAGAGAAAAAAATTGGGGTGGCTCCGTTCGTGGATCGGAGTCAACTATTGCAACCCCTACAATCTCACCAACAGACAATGGAGGACATACCCCAGGTGGCTTGTATCACCGGCAAAAGTCTGTCATCGATCCTGCCGTGGGTCTCAAGCTAGGAAAGCTTTCTCCCGGCATCCCGCCTCCATCAGGCCTCGCGCCAGTGCTCGCTGCTGAACGACCTCGTGGGCCGCAAAAACGCAGTTGGTCTCTAGCTAAGACGAATGCATATACTTTCCTTGGGATGGAGCGGCGGGAATTTCCGGCCTACTTTCTCTTCCACAGGAGAACTTGTATGGGACTACATGGACGGGAAGGCCCTTTTGTGGCGGGAATATGACTGTTTTTGACTTGGGCTACCTCCAGGTATCTCACGCCCTGAACTCCAAAGATTCTCTCAAGTCCCATGCTGCGACACAGGAGAGAAGGCTCGGGAGTGGTGGATCTCCCAGCCACCCCGGCAGCGGCTTTCCCGGAGAGGGTCGGTATGGTGGGCCAGAATCATTAGGTGAAGTTCCCCTTTACTTTCAGATGATCATTGCATTTCTGGGGGGTAACTCTGCGGGAATACGAGTGGCCCCTTCAGCACATGCATATGGAGCTTAGCCAGCGGTGGCTAGCCTAGCCCACAGCTAACATCGTGAGAAACCCTCTAGGCTCCGATTACATCTATGCCCAACCGAATAGACGGGTATTCTGACCTTCTTTTGAGGCGCTCGTCCTCGCTGTGTCTCCCGGGAGACCAGAGAGTCAAAGCCTGTTAGGCCCCATGCTGAGGAGGCAGGAAGATGGGTCTTGTGCACGCTGTGTGCGCAATGGGCTAAATACTGTGGAGAGTATCGGGGCCGGTGGGTAGTGTGCTCAATGCTCTCGTTCGTGTGCCTATACGCTACGGAAAACGAGCGGCAGCGAGGTAGGTAGGCTACCCGCGCCAAGAATTCTAGCTAGTCGCCCGGGCTCAGAATCTGCCTCCAAAATACGCGCGAGGCATCGCGGTGGCCGATAACTAGGCCCCGACTCTTCAGGAGTCGTGAGGGCGTCGCGAAAACCGAATTGCGGCTAAGCCTGGCCCTGGGAGCGGGAGAGGTGCGCACCTACTCTCACTCACTCTGGTTTCCTACAGTTAGAGATATCCGGAGAACCGACCGCGACTAGTGGATAGCGACCTACATTCAGCTAGCTAGGGAGGCTTATTACATCCTTCAAGAAGCCGATCAAGAGCTGTTCCCCTACACTCTATGGCTAATCTGGGAGCCAAAGGTAGATGCTACCAGACCCGAATTCGGGCCATAGCTGAAATGAAGGGCTACCCTATCCCGACTTCCTTGGCAGAAAGGCCGAGACCGGCCAGGCCTTCGACAAGGAGGTGAAGGCACAGCAGTGCTGCTATGCCTGCCAGGGGATGATGGGGTACAGGTGGAGGAGCTGCCTGCGCGGTAGATTACTCTCCCGCTTTCGCCGTTCCCCTCAACATCTTGCCACTGGCCACTGGCCATTGGTCCGATGGCCTGTTGGGCTGGTACGAGTCTTGTACCCAGCCCCCAGCTCAGTCGCTCACTACCTGAAGGTGGGCGTTAGGTAACCCAAACTACCGCTGTGGCTTTGGTGCCAATTGCAAGGGTGATTGGGGTTTCCGCTGCGGTCGACTTTATGATTTATGAGGTTGAGTTGCGCCTTATACGCTCTCTATACGCCTACCCGCAGCGCTTAGGAGATTCGAGTACGTTCTTCTAAGAGTACACCTGAACATCTATCGCCTCCACCGATATAAATACCCTTTACAGCATGGCCGGCGGCAAGAGCCCATGGCCTGGGGGCTACAGGAAAGGGAAGGGGTGCCGACACCTCCTACCGCCGATTATACGTAACAACACGGGTTTTGAATTTTGACTAAAGAGAGTACACAGGGCACCCCCGGAGGAACTCAGAATAGGGGGTGAAGATCCTGACAGCGGGGACATGGAGCGTCCATGCCAGCGGTGCTGGCGATCCTGCTACATTACCCAGCGGACTAGCCCTTACCAAGCAAGGTTATCCATGCCTACTCGTATCGGTGGTTGGAAATCTGGCGACACAAGGGCCGTCGGAGGAAAGGGCCAATCCGAGCCCAGCTATCCAGTAGTCTGTTATTACTGATAATTGTCGAAGCGCCCTCGTGGACCTAGGGGAGGTGTCCAACCTCGAACCCTGGGTCGGGAGCAACCCCTGGTCCTTGGAGAACCGCGAAATGCGACCTGCTCCCGCTTCATTAAGCAAAGTCATTCCAAGTCAGAGCCACTACGGCCGCCGGATAGCCAGAGGCATGAGTTGACCGATCAACTTGCTAATGACTTTTATAACGCCTGCGGCGGACTGACTGCATTGGGGAAGATAATGGTATTCAGTCGCAGTATCAGGCGTAACCAATCCACTCGACGGACTCTACAAGTGCAAGTCTGGTCGAACTCTGCCTAGCCATACGGCGTCTGTGAGAATGAGGAGGATGAGGAGGAGTATGACAAGCAAGTACGGAATATGAGACAGTCTACTCAAAAGCAGAAAGGCAGAGCAGCTGCGTTAGCAGCAAGAGCCGAACCGCTTGAGCTGATATAGCAGGAGATGGAGCCAGTTGCTGCAAAGAATTCATTCGATGAAATCGCAAAGATGGGTGAAAGGCTGCCACCTTTAGTTAGGAAGTTTGGCATGGGCATTCTATGCTTTATACCGACTGAAATTCGCAACAACGGTATGAAGGCCACGACTCCCACTTATTGGTTGGAATATTGACGCTGACAAGACGTGTGTTAGCTCAAACGCTTATCATCATACGCCATGCCCTTGAAGATACCGGAAACCGATAGCTGAGGGTAGTATGAAGGAACTGGCTAGCAGCAGAGGCTAGTCGAGAGCTGTCTGAAAAAGGGCTCTCTTTCGAAATTTGCGGGACTCCTGGCAAGTTGTACGAGATACGTCGTCGGCCGTCGCTGCCCAGAGGTGAGCGTGCGAGTTAAGCCTCCCGACCCACCTGTCAGACCTTGTTGCCTACACTGCTCCAAACAGTACAGGGAGGGCTCGCATCTGCGGTGTGTACGCGGCCTGCGCCGGAGCAGAAGTGTAAGCGTTGTACGCGTTCGGCGTTTATATCGGCAGAGGACAGCGGGCTCCTGTGGCTCGAAGGTACTGCAAAAGTGGACTTGGTGGATGCAGGTATAATTCGTGATATTCTCCACAGCATGGCCAACGATGGCGAAATCAATCCCAACGTCATCATGACCATCTGCTACTACAAGGCGCTGGTGTGATTGATTAGCGCTGCGTTGCGGAAAACGGGGATCGATAATCGGCGCTGTCACGCTCATTAGCCGGATCCACGGGGGCAAATATTGTTTTTCGTTTGTTCTCAACCATTTACGCGATAATTCTAATAGGAGTTGCAATTATTGGCTCCTTATTAGGACCCTTTGGGGTTCACCATGGACACTGATAGGCTGGACGTTAGTCTTACCGGAGCAAGGGATGAGCTAGTGGTGGTAGGAACCACCGTATGGGTAACGCGCACTTCAAGACTCGCTATTCGGGGTTTTCGAGCAGACCCACACCTCATCACCACCACTAAGCAAGTCAGTGTACCTTGTCCACTCCCACGCCCGCATCAGGAGCACAAGGGCGTCGAGCTAGAGTCCAAGGGTGGACTTGGCCGGACACGCGGAGAACGGGCACATGCATCAAGGGGAATCAAGACACAAATAGGCAACAAACGAGAATCTAATGCCTCTTAATGCCTTGGTTGATGGTGCTAGTGCGGATATCTAGTACTAGGTGGTCTGGTAAGCCGGATATATGATCTGGCAGTCCGGCCCGAAGTCGATCCTCATGGCGTTGTCCTAATAATAGAGGCACATCTTCGACTAGGCGAATGGCAGGGATAGAGTGGAGGAAGCTCCCCTCGGTTGGTGGCTATCGCACCCTGAGTGGTGTCATGATAGCTAGCGTCTGGGTCCTCTTAGGTCTAGCTCTTTCGTCTTTCACCCCGCGACTTCTGATGCCGCCGCGGCCTCCCTCCTCTTCGTCACCCTCCCACCTAGCCGCCGCGGCCCCCCAGCTTCCCCCGGTGATAGTACGACAGGGCCGCATCATTTCCAATCGAATTGGGGCTTCAGCCGTCACCCCGCATAGGTCATGTGGTGTTCTGCCGCCCAACCTCCGCCTTTCGTTCTACATTGCACATCAACGTGTTGCTATCACATAATAACACGGTCAACCTCGGTGTGTGCTCGGCTTGTAGCGTTCTGAGCTACTATACGGTCTTGCAACAGACTGCATTTGTGGTTTGTCGTTCAGGCGACTGAAATCACTTGCACACCATCCTGGATTGCTAGGCTCCACTCGCCGGCACTGGCCGGTAGCAGTCAATCTCCGAACCCATCCCGATTCAGAGAAGCTTGCTCATGAGCTCCCGATAGGTTCTCAGACAGGGCAAGACAAACGACAGCTTTACTACCACGAGCGGGGCCACTTCCTAGCTGCAATGGTGCTTTAGAAGGACTGCTCACGGGACGGCAATACCACTGTACGCAGGGTATCGAGGCGCCCCTCCATTGCTAGGCCGATATCTGAAGAGGATGACCAGCGTTTTCAGATGGGAATTGCCCATGCCTTTGAGTATATGGTTGCGGCAACTGATACCTAGTCTTCCGGTTATTTTAAAGGCTCCGTTACTAGTGCCGTCCTGATCAACTTTAGAGCAACTCTAAGGGCTATTTTTTCGGTATCTTGGGAATCATTTCCCTAGCAGTAATCGAGGACCAGCGTGGCTCCACCACGAAGGAGAGTGGACTCTTGAGTTATTTCAGAGGAAAGGAGCCGCTTTATGACGATGATGGGATCGTTTAAATTTCCAAAGCCCATGAGGCGGGGGCGGCAATGATGCGGTTGGAGATTGGCAGGCTCTAAATCAAGAGCCTTGGTCAGAACACCCTACAAGGCAACAGAATAGAGGACGATCCCCTACCGGCCATCGATCCCCTTTTTCTCCCCGGCACGCCCTCACCTCAGCACCCACAGGTGTTTGTGCTTGAAGATTCTAAGATATCCGCTACCCAACACCTTACCCCGGTCGTACCCTCCTAGCAGCGACTTTGCGACTTCATCTCAACTCGGCTCGGCATGTCTGACTTTCAGATGCCTGATTGTGCCGACTCTCCTCTCAGCATTCTCCGACCTCAACCCCGAGGTCCAGCTAGTGAGTTAGTTGCGCATAACGCCTCCTCTACTTAGAACTATTCCCTCCCTTTGCACACCCTGCGCAGCCCCCAGTTTCTTATTAAGTTCTTACTACTCTTTACCGTTATGGGTGATAAAGGGTCTACATCCTTCCAAGCGTTTACCATGTTCCCTCCCACCTCGAGCTCGGGCCCGGTACCGTGCTGACAGGGGGGACGGCTTCAAGTCTGCTGCAGCGAGAGCACTATGATATGACACAACGCCAACGAAACACTGTTGCCAGCCGTCTTCCCAGCAACCGGGTCGCTCAGCCGTCCTCTGGGCGCTCATCCCCATTGCGTCTTCTGGGGGACCGGCTGGCGGGCCTCGGGAGGGGGGTCTGTTTCGACAGATTGATATATTTGCGATCTGCCTAGATTCTAGGTAGCGCTTGGAGGAATTCCTCGCCGCAGCGGGCGGCGGCCGTCTTAAGGGGGTGGTTGAGAGATGAGGGGAGGGCGGAGGGAGGCGCTGGGGAGGACCCGGGATTCACCTGGAGGGCTACGGCGAGGACTATGAAAGAGCGACGTGCCTCAAACTCAAGCGAGAAACTCCGTATGGTGGCTTGGTTTCACGGGGCATGGGGGAATTCGCTGCCAGTGTTCCCCTGGCTTAAGTAGGGACTCGAGTTCAGGGCTGTGGCGTTTCTAGAAAGTGGAACGATAGTGTGGGAGACAACATTGGCTGGGGTCTAGGGTTGGGTGGTATTTGGAGAATGGTCACTAGTAGCACCCATACGGTACTCGGAGGCCTCACGGGCCGGGAAGAAGTGGTACCTTGGAGACTACGGCCCGGGGAGGCGGTGGGAAACCAACCTGCAGCCGGACGGGGACAAATTCCCCACTCCGTTTCAGCTCCCCAAGTAATTCTCCAGTACTTTCTCCCCTTCAGCACTTCCACGCTCGCTCCACACCTTCAATTTCCCAGAGCGCAGGGGCTGAGTTCCCTTCACCATTTTCCGGTTCCCGATCACCGCAATACACCTCTCCTATACGCAACGCCTGAGATTCAATTGGTCCTCAACGAAAGCTATCAGGCCCGGCTGCCGCAGGCTAACTACGGCTCTGATACAGCCACAGGAGAAGAAATTTCGGAATACCCATGCGTCAAATCTGGTTAATCGGATAAACACATTCGTTGCATCAAGGCCTGTACACTAGCACTATTTGTGCGAGTTTGCTTTCTTACAAAGCGTCCTTTCAACATGGCACAACCAAATTTCCAAATTATCCCAAACCCATACTAGCGACCCTTGCTCAAAGCCATGCCGTCCTATTTTGCATCTGCCCCCGCCCCTGGTGCAGGTGGCTTGTGTTGTATAGAGTACAGGCTGATCCTTCCGATAGGGCCACGCTCGCTATTTATCGAGTAGCATTGTGGCTGTGCGGGAGCGGTGCGATCTGGAAAGGTTAGAAGTCAGCTAGTTATACTGTCGGGCGAGCGGCCGTGGGATTGGACTTAGTCCTGCCTACAGCCGGGCCCCTAACAGTAGAACTAACAGTAGGTGGGGAAATTCCTAACTCTCCGGACACAGTATGAGGAGAACCGAATGCTATTCGGTGGTGTCCATAGGGGTAGCGCAGCAGTCGAAAATGGAATGCCTGATTGGAGAGGTGTCTCTGCTTTGCAAAACGCACCCTTGCTCTGGCGAAGCCCATTCGAACCCCATTTCGACTTGATGCCCGTTTTGATACCCGACCGCGAGCCCGCCCCTTTGCCAACCCGTGGGTCCTCTTTGCTTTCTGGGGACTATACGGCATCACTCCCGCCAGCCCGTTATGACACGGCTCCTGATGGGGCCGGCATGTTCCACAGATTCACTACTTGAAACGGTGAATGTTGCGGCACCCACTCATCACAGCTTCAGCTTGGGTCGTTCTATTCGGGGTGGAATATGATTGCAGTAGCCGGCGGCCTTATTAAGACCGCCTCCGGGCTCTAGCTCTAATAACCACCCCCCCAGAGTCCGCAGAACGGCCGTACTCCCTAGCCCAAGACACCAGTTTCTTATAACTTCGCGGGAAGGGCTGCACTTCCCGCGGTCGGGAGCACGGAGTGGGGGAAGTCGTATATCTGTTCTCTGCAGGGCCAGTGGTGCTAGGAGGCTAGGTGTCCGCCTAGGGTCGTGAAAGGGTCACGACAGCAGAAGTTGGAGGACACAATCCGCGTCCTCCAGCTCATTCCCGTGGCTGTGCAATTCAACGACACACAGATATTAATCCCCCCGCGATTCGCGCCAAGCGTGCTACAGTTCGACAAGAGAACCGAGATTTCCTGAAACGGAGCCATGAGGATGGGGCTGGTTATATCGTGCAAGTGTTCTGCATCGCAGATACGCACGTTTTCCCTTCCGTAAGGCCCGAGACGCCAAAGTCGGTTCGGCCACACCCCCAGGATGTATCCTGCGCGCACTGTGTGCGTTTTAAGTGCAGCTGCTAAGAGGGGTCCCATTTCACTCGCCCAATGAAGTTGCGGCCTCGTGTCGAAAGCCAGCAACTGCAGGCTTCCGGCAAAGCCCTGGGATAGCTAGCTAATCCCCATAGACGGCCAGAGCCAGGTTGGGAGTGTGCGCTGCTCCGGCCACCAACAGCCTCCAACATACATCTATCTCTTGCTCCAAGGCCATCGGGCACGCCACCGCCTCCTGCTCCTTGAACAAGGGACATTTGTCCTGCTGACCTCCTCTAGCAGGACGAAAACGATCCACATCCCGCCAGGACTGATACATGCAGCACATACCATTACCCCAGGTTTCCGCCTAAGTGCCATGTTACTTGTGTCTAGCATTGTACTCAAGTACGAGCCGAGGAGGGGAAAGGAGTGCCGAGTGGTGGTATCGGGTGGGTTGTTACCACTATTTAATCTGTTGCACGCCTACTAGGGAGGTACCAGCCCCGCAGTATCTCGACTCAACGAGCGCTCGTCCGAAAGCATCCAAACAATCTCGTATACCAACGGATGTTGAGTGCAATGGTAGAAGGAAATGAGGTAGAGAGCTCTCGACCGTTCTTACAACCCGCCTAGGAAACACGTGTAACCTCGTAGTTACCAGCAACTCTCCATCGCCGCACCTTCCTCGCCTTCGGGCATCCCGTCGTCAGGCCTCGCCCCGTTTACACCTCGTTCCTGTCTCCGGCGCCTCCGCCGCCACCAAGATGACGCCCAGGACCCCCGCCCGCGTCTTCCAATGCGCTATTGCCGCTCGCAATGCGGGTTTCCCGTACTACGCGACCCCGTCCGGGTCGAGGGACGTCGAGACGACATTGGTATGTATGCCCCTGAGTCCCTTTGCATTGGCCTTGCTGACACTTTGGATTTTAGAGCACAGCATCTCCCTTATCACCGCCATCGGGCAGACTAAGGAGGTCTCCCTTTTTAGCTGACCTTCTGGCAGGCACGCCTCGTCTGTCTGCTCCTCGTCGCGCTCCAGCGGTTGTGCCTCCGCCCAGGATGCGCGCTGTACCCATTGAAAGAACCATATCCGCGGAAGCATCGGCACGTTAAACACTCTATAAGGATGAGATCTCTTTTATTGCTTGTTACCCTTTATTCTACAATATAGCGCTAGCCGCTTGGCTGCCGTGCCGATTCTTTGGCACGAGGCCTGTAAATCAGACCCCGATTTACTATGTATCTAGACCAAGTGGAATCGAATTGACTATCTACTTCGGCAGTACCCTCACCAATATCCTCGTTAGGGATAGCAACCCTGGTGACGGGACTAGCACTGCCACCAGCCGCTGCTGCCCGCTCTCCGGCCCCTAGGGTCGCGCAGGTCCCGCGGGCAGCGCGGGCAGCGCGGGCAGCGCGGCCAGCTCCTGCCGTGGCCTGCGTGCACCCCGGTCTCCACCGCTTTCCCGTAGAAGGGGAAGAAGACATGCGAGCCGGTAAGTAACCCCAGGCCCTCCTGTGGCGCCGCTAACGTGGTGTAGGCCCCAGACTCTTGCGTCCTCGCTCGGGGGGTGTTGCAAAAAAGAGACGGTAGCATGCTCAAGAGAGCGATTAAACGCCATCAAGCTTCGCGGAAGCGTCAACACCACTTTTTCGCTTGTCTTAATAATACGGAGGGCAGCGATAACTCTGGTCCACCTTGCGGGCAAGAGCCGGTGGGTAGTCATCCCGCTGCCAGCATGACCACCGATACCCGAGAGCGCAGGAGAACCAGGCTAGCAAAGGGCAAGAGATCGAGCTAGTTACGGATAACCAGCATACAAGCAGCTAAGACTGGGACTTGCTGGGACATACCAACAGTGCTAGGAGGGAAGAGATGGAATCAGAAGGTTCGTCGCGTGGCCTCTCTGGGACAGGTAAAAGTCCCGATAGAATCCCTTTATACCGCCGAATACACAATGGCCTGGCGATTGGCCTCATGGGTTGGGTCCGTCAGGCACAATGGTTAACAGCGTCTCCTCTGTTTAATCTCCCACCCCTCTCCATCACCAAATTCAAAGGTATGTGGAAGGGAATATCTCACATGAAGGCCGACCCTCCCTTCCCGCCAATTATCCCATCCCGCCAGCAAGGACCTTTCCTGGAGTCAATCCTCTGACAGCCGAATACAAACTATATGAAGAAGCCCCAGGGGGCAGGCTGAATGTCGTGAATTGTGTGCTGGCCGCAGCAAGGATTGGGGAGGCTGTGACCCGGAGTCATTTAATGGTGCCATGAGAGGCTTTTGGGAAATATTGACGGGGGTTATAGAGGTCCTTACGTCTACTATAACGGGATTTCCAACCAGATACGCGCACGTTTAGTAGATTACTATTATGCGTGATCTACATTGGAACAAAAGGGACGTTCAAGAATAAGAAACCACAATGGCGATAGCGGGTCCTCCTGGGAGAAACGCTCTGGGTAATCTGGAAGAATGGATGTGAGCACAGCGTCGGTGAAGCCCCGGATTTCCACCCAAAGGCGTTGCTTCAGAGGTGGAAGAGCGCAATTCACCTCAGGAAGAAAACATGCACTAGAGCTTATGGAAAGATCGCCACCGAAGGGAAGGGGGGAGCAGCTGTGCGACTCGGTCCTAGCTAAGCCCCTAACCTCCAGTAAGTCTCCGGGGAACCCCAGCAAGTTAAAATCCAAATGCGAAAGACAATCACATATTATCGCTGTCTTTGGAGGGGTCGGACTACACACACTCTCTCTCTCTCACCGCATGCAATGGACAACCCCGAAAACCCAACCATACCCCCATCCCATCCCATCCCATCCCATCCCATCCCACCACACCACACAACCCCGGGAAAAACAAAACCACCTGCATCCACCACCAACAACCAAGCAACAGAAAGGAAAATCGGGGTTCCCGATCCCCGCTCTAGCGCTGAGCGTCTTCGTTAGTTAAATGTGGCGAGCTAGATGGATACAACACACATAGGTCGGTGGCTGATAGAGTGGTAGTTATGGGGTCTAGCGGCTTGTTTTGTATTACTACCCTACTCTGTATCGTGGTGATTTGGGTGGCTCGGGGTGTGGGTTGTGGGTTGTGGGTTGTGGGTTGTGGGTTGCGGGTTGTTTCGGACTTGGAATAGAAATTATGTATGTATCGCTTCGGACCCAAAATCTAAACTATGTATCATTTCAAAT
The DNA here is from genome assembly GCA_021527465.2 of Geoglossum glabrum. Lineage (NCBI taxonomy): Eukaryota > Fungi > Ascomycota > Geoglossomycetes > Geoglossales > Geoglossaceae > Geoglossum > Geoglossum glabrum. Next base: position 7,893 of record JAJDFE020000349.1, on the reverse strand, counting down.
CCAGAATACAAACTATATATCGCCCCGGACCCAGAATCCAGACTCACATGCTGTACCGCTTCAGCGCCCCTTCCCCCGTAGCTATCGATCAGATACATCTCGTGTGCGAACACTCTCTAACTGTGTTTGCGTTGCAGTTGATGGAATTATTACTATTATTTTTATTTTTATTAGTTGGTTGGTTGGTTGGTTGGTTGGTTGATTGATCGATTAGCTAGAGTATATCTGAGGTATTCTGAAGTTTTTCTTATTTTCATTGTTGTTATTGTTTGTTATCGGCTCCTGGAAGGAAACGAGTTTTATGAATCGACCCTCCATTCTTTTTTTCTTTATTTTTATTTTTTTTCTCTCCCGATTTGCCGGGGAATATTAAAATTTTTTTTTCTTTTCTTCATCCTGATTTACCGGAGGATATTATTTTACTTGATTTATTTTTCAACTTTCTTTTCGGAAATTGTGATAAAAAAAAAAAGTGGAAACAAATTAAATAGAACCCAAACAAACAACGATGATGATAGTGCCCTAAACTCCTTTTTATTATTATTATTATTTTTATCTTTACAAAAAATATGCATTAGATTAAGGTGTCTTATACAACAACCCCTTCCCCGCGGCCAACCCGACCAACCCATTCCAATTGCGCTTACAGCGAGGTTTTTTTTTTTTTCCGTCGTACGCGCCGAGTATTGATTAGACAACCCCGGGGGGTTTTTTTTTTTTACTTTTCTCACATGGGTGGTCGACTGAGTTGCTTGCTGCTGCTGCTGTCTTTTTAGGCCATGGCTGGGGGTATTAGTATTTAAGAGGGTGGGTGAAATAGATTTCGTCTAGTTGCCGTCGTTTTTGCCGTCGTCAATGTCTGCGGTGGTGCGGACGGCGGGGAGGACTTGCGAGCATTCGGTGAGGTCGTTGATGTTGTTGACGCCGAGGAGGGAGAGGCGGGTGTAGGCGATGGCGTAGTCCTGTGTTTGTTAGAGGGAGGGAGGGAGGGAGGGAGGGTTTGTTGTAAAGGGTAAAAGGAACTACTCACGGCGTTCCAGTGTCCCTGGCTCTTCACAAAGGCGGCCCACTCATTCGACGCTCTCGGATCCTGCGACAGCACCTGGTCCGATTGAAACTTAAACACCTTCTTCGGCCCCGGGTTCTGCAGTGTCTCGTTGTAAAACTTATTATCCCACACGCCGGGCGTGCTATCCTGTGGCCTTCCTGCGAGCTTGGGGTCTACAAACTCCTGCTTGGATGTAGAGTGGGCGCCGACTAGAGCAACTAGCTGATGTGCGTCGATAGTCTTGTCGCGGAAGAGCTCGATGAGCGTGTTGGCGTCGGAGCGGACATCTGGGAGCAGGCCCAATGGCGAGGCTCGTTTGGCGTCTTTGCGGCCGGCGAAGAAGCGGATGCGGGGGCCGAGCGGGCAGGTTACTGTTGCGTGGATGGCGGCGAATTGGATCATGTCGGCGGCGCTGACGTCGTATTTCTTGATGCGTTTTTCGAGCTTCTTGGTGATCTTCTGGAGGCCGTTGTTCTCTGGCCGGTCCTTCTCGTTGAACAGAATGAACGACCCGTCGGCGCCGCCAAAATCTTGGCCTTGTGCTGCGAGCTTCTTGGACCACGTGCCGGCGTCGTGGAAACCCAGGCGGATGGCGGCGCGCGCATGGTCGTTACAGAGGCCCTTGCGGCCGAGGAAGAGATCTGTGAGATCTTCGGAGATCTTGTACCAGATGCAGCATTTGTCGGCGGCACACTCTTTCTTGTTGGCGGGTGGGACTCCAATGACGCTGCTCTGTGCCGTCTCGTTCATCAACAAGATATTGGCAACGGACCTCCCAACAGGCGTCGTGGCACCGATTTTGAGGAGATCGCCGATCAGTTGCGGTGGTTCAGCGCCAAACGTCGTATCGACAGCAGGGAGAGCAAACGCGTGGGCATGTTGGACAGACGCGCTGACGAGGAGCACAGCAGCGGCCGGTAGGAACAGCATCGGAGCGAACTCTTTGGAATTAAACAAGAATCAAGAACGTTGCGAACTGGCTGGCGGCAGAGGAACGAGCGTATAAGAAGAAATAATGCTGGCAGTAAACACAGAAGCCCAACAATAAAGGACAAAAATAAAAACGATTGACTGGAGTGAGTAGCTAACGAACGTCTTATCGCGGTATAACCAAACACACAAGATCGTGCACCCGCGAGGAAAGAAAAAGGAGGAGAGGAAGAGGAGAGAGCAAGAGAGACGGGGAGAAGCAGGAACCATCGCACTACATATGCATCCCCATCCCGCACGCCATATTGCTTTTCGCACTCTGCCGGGGGAAAGAAGAAGCATTTCCCACCCCAGCAGTCTGTTCTAGTAAGCACTTTAACATTTCCAGCCAACAGGCTCCATCCCGGGCGGGATACTTTTTGTAATCCGAATTCTGGCTCGCGCGATTCGCTGGCTGTGCTGGACAAGTACTCCGGGGCCTGCCCGGTGCACTACTAATATGTACAAGTACACACCCAAGTTCCCGTCGGGTTCTCGATACGCAGTCACACACGGCCCGTTCATTGATGACCTCGGAGAATGGCGTTCTACTGCGTCGTGTGTTAGATGGGAATAGCATCGGGGGCGCGTTGCACAGCCCCGTGGGTGGAAGCGAGATGGGTACGGAGTCAACTTCTCTGTGTTTAGTACGTACAGAGAGAGAGAGAGAGAGAGAGGACTCTGCGATTTTGTCTGTCAGACCGGGAAGCAGCAGACGGCGCGTGGTTTGTCGATCTCTCTCTCCCGCCCGTGCGTGCCTTGCAGCCTCAAGCCCCAAACAAAACCTCACCAATACCACGCCCTCGTGAACGCCCCCCCATCCACGCCCCTTGCGACGGACATGCCCCTTCTTCCTCTTCGGGGGCCGGCAGTGCCACAATTAATTCCCGAAAGCTAGTCTTCCGGCTGTCTTTTTGGGATGGGATGTGGGCATCTGGCTCCTTGGCCAAGGAGCGAGACGCCTACATTTGGTAAAGCGACAAAATACCGCCAGCACTAGCCGCCTGCGCTCGATGTACAAGTACGTGCAGAGTACTAACCCAAATTACGATCTGGCGTTCACTCCGCCTCCGGCCGAGCAGCCTATAGCAAGCACGCATTTTGTAATCACCTTCTCGCACGTACAAAAAGTACATATTACTATGTTGTACGGGATAATCAAGCGTACGCTTGCTAGGATGAAGAGGTAGATTGGATCTGCGTATGTGCCGAATACCCATGGAGGACAGAACACCTGGGACAGAAAACAGCCCAGCCCCAAAAGCCCAGCATCGACGATAACCCCAACCCTCTGAACAGCCCAGATCCCGCTCGGGCGCTCAAGCCGAGGAAAACACCGTAGCAGTAATCCGCCGAACAACGGCCGCCGCAATTCAAGCCATCCCCTGCTGAGAGAACGGCCGGCCATTATAATTACACTCTATCCTGGATAGTACGATGCAGTTCGGACAGCTTATGCATATAGCTATAACAGGGAAATCGTCTCTTCGCTTCAGGCTCTATCTGCAACAGGGTAAGCAACGCTTCTTCTCCTAAGATGCATACCCCGAAGGAATACGACTCCTTTTCGCTACTGGAGTGTGCCGCAGAGCCGTTGAGTTGGGGGGGTTAGAACGCAACGGAGCTACCTTTTAGCCCTATTTGGCGACGTTTTCTTGACGACGCGGGAACGATAGTTGAGACCGGTATATGTCTCAGAATTAAGATTACGGAGATTGGAGGCCTCCTGGGTAATGCCGGCGTTGCCAGAAGGACGTCTATAACTAGAGGCGGGGCCTCGTAGTTAAAATAGCAGTCAAGTCAATACATAAGTTTCGCTGGCGATAGGCTTCGAGCCCTAATTATTGTTTACATTGTGACTACGCTGTGACCACCGTTTCTACACTACAAGCAACCCGAACGACCCCAACCAAGTCGCTGCGCCAACACCTCTTGTCGAAATGGCTGAGTATTTGTCAGGACGTGTTCATTGTTCTAGCTAGGTTCTATGTGTGCGCGCTAGCCATATACATGCAAACTAGCAGTCACGGGCTGACAAAGCGCAATGAGCGTGTTAAAGGAAAAATTTTCATCTCTAGCGAATCCACTTCGATAAATAGGGTCCATACGAATTGGGCGGCTCCTATTTGTCCATTCCGGGTAGACACATGCAATTGCGTCATACCATCCGTTATCCACCCTCACACCTCTCCTACGGTAACTCACTCTCAAGGCCAGCAGCCGCCATCTCTTGCATAGGCTCATGCTGGTGCTGATCGCGGTATTGTGGCTTCATTTCACTGGTAACGTCCCTCAAAGGTGGATTCACTACCAATGACTCCGCATTTATTCGTCGTGTGCGCTCTCGGATGAAAAGGTACCCAAGACAGGCGAGAGCGAGGACAGCCACAGGTACACCCACAGCCAGCCCGACTATTGTGGGTGTTTTTGAGGTCTGTGCGGCGGTAGATGCGACCGGTGACGTGGAGGTGGGCGCGGATGATGATGCAGAATTAGTTGTGGCGATGGTAGCAGTAGAAGAGGTGATGGCTGTACTGAGGATGGATGCTGGTGTCGATGGTATGAATGGAAGCCCAGGTGAAAATGTGAGATTGTTGCTGCAACAATCGATTGACCCTCCGGGATGGGCACAGCAAAAGGAGAAGTAATCGGGAGGGCAAGCTACGATATTGGCGAAGTCACCTTCGCTGACTATGCGATCATCAGCTGGGACTGATAACGGAAAGTGTTAGAAAGGACTTCATACCATCGCTACATGTGCCTGGGCAGACGGGCGAATTCCACGTTCTATCCGTACACGCGCCCCGATACATATACCCTGCAGACCCGTAGCAGTAGCCGGTGGTGGAGCATGCAGAGTTTCTAAGATCACAACATGCACTAAATTCTCCATCGGCGGTCGAATTGCAGGGCCCATAATAGCTCGGAGCTACCGTTCTTCGGTCCGGAAAATAGCATTCCGAGGCAGCCCAGGAGACTTTGGATAGCAGAAAAGGAGTTGCCAGGACAATAGAATGAATCGTATACATGAGTAGCGATTAGAAGGAAGCCGGCTCACGAAGTTGCAGAAGAAAGAGAGATCAGCCTCGCGGAGGAGGTTATATATTTGTATAGTTATCGTAATTTACCCCCACATGCGGCCATGTGGCACATGAAATTGCGACGAGTTTTACCATTCTACAAGTGGCAACACAGGATCAAACGAGTTGCCCTACATAAGGAAGGTAGGCTTGAATTAGCTATTCAGGCCTATAAGCGAGGTGAAATTCCGAGTTACAGAAGTGCTGCAATAACCTATAATGTAGCAGAAACGACCTTACGACGCCGTATTAATGTGGAGGCGGATTCTGAGCCCCGGGCAGCAGTTAGCCAGAATTCTTGGCGCGGGTGGCTTACCTAACGTTATCCGACGGAGGTTTTGGGTGTAGCCGACCCCACCACAACTACAACTCCAAAAATCAGTTTTACAGCTATGGCCCTAGAATTTTGCAATGATATTCTGTAGTATATAGATGGTTTAAAAATAATTTTTGGTGGAAAATGGGCAATAATTGCATGCACTGTATGCAAGTTTATGAGATCGCTCTAGACCTTATTACTATACTAGTTTGTGGTGCACCCCTGCTTGGCCCAGCCGCAAGAACCTTCCTTAGCCTCTGGATATATAGTTCTGATACCCCAGAGACCTCAGAATCAGAGGTATCAGAAGATATAACCATTGTTTTAAGGCTAATAATACTTAATAAATCTGTTTAACTAATGCTTTCTTAAAGAGATTTTAGCTTATGACTGCTATATTATAACTAAGACCTTATTCCTGACAAGATTTAAGTATGGTGGAATACCTCTATCATCTTATATAGAAATCTACTAGACCAGTACTTACTTTTATTAACCTTAACTCCTCTAGTAGTACTCTGTTACTTTTGTACCTTTACAGCCAATGAGCTATAATCTTCCTAAGTTCACTAATAGAGTTTATTTAACCCCCTTATAGTAGCTAAAATTGATTCCATTAGTTTTGAGTTCAGCCTTAAGCTTAAGAAGGGGAGTATATTAAAAGAGGGTAGTTCAGGGGATGGCTATACCTCACCACCAATTCTTGATGCATTGATCTGATGTTTTATTTTTTAATTATTTATATACCAGACTAGCTCCTATTAAATTTTTGGGACCATTAGTCAAAAATTGACTTCACCAAAATTCAGCGTGGTGGGTTGTAGTGGTCCTCACTAAGCGGCAAACTCGCTGCCGCTCGTTTTCCGCATTTTAGAGGCACACGAAGCAGAGCATTGAGCATACTAAGTTTACCCACCGGCCCCGATACTCTCCACAGTACTCACTAAGTCCTATGTAGTAGATGTGGGGTATATTGGTAAAGGCCCGAAACAGCTTTCCGTCCAGTAGACCGACCGGTTAAACGCTTCGAGTGATTCTATAGCCTGCGTCCTCGACATAGGTAGGATATCAAGATCTGTCAAGCTCATCTCACACGCAAAACGGTCTGCCTGCCCTAGTTCAAGGGTAATTGGGGCGCGGACTGATTGGGTGTTGGTGGTGTTTCTGCCTGTCAAAAGCAATCGCCCAGGCAGGAGACATGCCCAAACGGCCGGTTGGTTGATCGTCGGGATTCGTCACAGCTATTCTAGCGGCTTGCTCTCCAACCACAACTAGAGCTAAGTAACGCAAAAAAAAAAGAAGGAAAAAAAACAATTGCAAGCCACCCAATTCCGATAGGGTTGGCCCCGAGGTTGTTGCGGTGCCACAAACAAAAATCTCAATTCACGCGCGTGGTCTTCAAAACAGTATCTAAAACCTTCGCAATAGCCCATACCTTCTCCTCTTCGTATTTCCTCGCCACAATTTGTAGCCCAACGGGGGCGCCGTCGTAGATATCTGCGTCGTCTGTTGTTTGGGGGGGGGAGGGGGGAGTTAGGAGCGACGCCAAAAAAAAAAAGAAAAAAGAGAAAAGGCTTAGGGTCAAATTGAGGTATTTTATACTTACAAGCCTCCCAATTCATGCGGTCGGTGTCGTTTAGAGGTTTGTAGTCTTTGTCAAACAAATCAATGGTTTTGTCCGCTTTAGTCACGGGAATCACGACCGCGCTGTAGTCCATTAGGTTGATTCGTTCGGTGTAGCCTGGTTTTTCCCCCCGTGTTCTGCGGCGTTAGTCGTGGTTTTGGGGTGGTATGGCATGGGGTTCTGGTGGGAGTAGGGAAAGGGAGGGGGAAGGACGAACCGCAATGATAGTATTTGTTCGGTATTACCGCTGCACTCGAAGCTACTGGCATTATAACCGCATCTACAATCTGGCCTTTGCACATGTAGAAGTTTAGCAGTTGTCGAAACTAATAGTGGGTTTGCCTGGTAAAAGCTGACCGTCATCGCCATCGGCAGTAGAATTCCAATAATCTGAATAAGCCGCGCAGTAGTCCCTCCCCTGGAGAGTTAGGTCCTGATACTCCAGCAGGCTTATCGGATCTCGGAGTTTAAAGGCTTCCGCAAGCCCTGCGATTAGTGGCTCCCCAGATAGTTTAAGTTGCTTTTGGATATCGTGTGCACCATCAGCCTTGAGAAATGCGAGCTTGTTGTGTATTAGCGGAATTTAATTGTTAGAGAGGGGGGTTATTAATTTACGTGAATGGTCTCTGCAGTACTCGGCGACGGTGGTTTCCAATCGACGACCTATTAGTACTACATCAATTGCGATAGTTCTTTCATAACGAAGACAAGTAGCACCCTGGTGAAATTTACCTTATGGCCCGCCTGACTTAAAGCATCAACTAGAACCCGCAGGCCCCTCAATACCGGAGGGTGAGGTTTCACTACGCCATCAGTCCGGAAAACCCCAATCTTCAATGGAAGTCGACCGTTA
>JAJDFE020000034.1:0-103914 GCA_021527465.2 Geoglossum glabrum | reverse complement strand
AAAAAAAAAAAAAAAAAAAAAAAAAAAAAAAAAAAAAAAAAAAAAAAAAAAAAAAAAAAAAAAAAAAAAAAAAAAGAGAAACCCCCATCCCAACACAACCCAATCCACATCCCCCAATCCGCATCCCCCAGTCACGCATCCCCCAGTCCCCCCCATCCCCCCCAACCCGATCCCCCCCTCCCAGACATGCATGCATCTACCCATCATCCGTTAGCGCCCAAAAGAGGGGAAAAAATAAAAAAATAAAAAAAATAAAAAATAAAAAAATAAAAAAAAAAAACTTAAACCTACTCAAATGGATAGAGCGATGGGAAGGCAGCAGCGGGAAGCTAGTGCGAAAGGGAGAGGGGGAAAAAAAAAAACTTTTCTCTGTCTCTCTCTCTGTCTCTCTCTCTCCCCCACACCCCCAAACTCAAGGCGGGTGGCGGCGGGCGGGAGTGAGTGTGGTAGTAATAATAATGATAATAATAATGATAATAATAATAATAATAATAAGCGACTGGTGAGCGCAAAGGTGGAGCGGTATTAAAAATAAATAAATAGATAAATAAATAAATAAATAAATAGATAAATAGATAAATAGATAAATAGATAAATAGATAAATAAATAATCAAGTAAAATACTAAATGGCAAGCCAGCATCAGGAAACGAAGGGGCTCTGCATTAGGCAAGACGCATGCACAGGCCCGCCGCTGCTTTGGCGGGGTATTTGGATCCTACAGCTTGCAAGGGCTGCGAGGGTGAAATATCTGGTCGTGTTGTGTGGGACTGGGAATGTGGAGTTTGTGAAAAGTTTGGAAGCTACAGAAGTGGTGGATTATAAGAAACGAATTTGAGGGAGTGGGTTAAGGAGAACAAGGGGGAGAGAAAAGTCGATCTGATGATTGATTGTGTAGGCAGGAAGACACTGGAACAGTGCTGGGATTCCATTACGGATTCGCCGGAGTAGAGGAGTAGAGGAAACCGGCAGATTGTAAGGCGAAAGACGTCCAGAATTACTTCTTCATCATGCAGCCAATCGGGGAGCAGTTGGAGATGGTCGCTGATTTGCTGGACAAGGGAGTTTGCAAACCGGTCGTGGAAAGCGTCTGGGATTTGGAGCAGTATGAAGAGGGCATTTAAGAAACAGGAATCGGGACGTGCCCGAGGGAAGATCATCATGAAGATTAGAGACTAGAGATTCGCAACGGACTTCAGGGCTATGTTGTGGCCGACGAATACCCCGTTTAGATTGCAGTTCGTAAATCATCGTGTTTGATATCTCAGCATTGGAATAGACTCTTAGCGCCGACTCTCGCTTACTAATCTACCATTATATCCGACCACCATTTTGGCAGCAAGGTTCTATACACCGGTTGGGGGTGGTTTCTTAGCTGTGGAGCCTTTGATTATTTCTGCCTCCGAAGTGGCTTTGTAAAAAGCACTACTACCCACGGAATCAGTCAGTGTTATCAACATCCACCCCATTCTTCATTTTGCTCGCCTCTTCCCTATCGCAACAAGGATATGACCAATATGACCAAAGCGAGTCGGCCTCCCTCTCTGCCTGCTAGTTGTATATATATATATGTGTGTGTGTGTGTGTGTGTGTGTATGTGTGACGAGAATTGAGGAGGGACTCGATGTTGAATTAATGTGTCTATCTGGGGATTTAAATACACAAAGGAGTGATCAGGAAGATGAGTGCTAAGCAGGTAACAAACGGGCAGCGTATGCAGTGCTGCTCGGTTACAGTAGGCAAAACTGCAGAAGTGCTTCGGGCGAATTTGTGCACTGGAAACACCACTGCTTACTATGAACAACGCCAAAGTGCAACAACCTGGGCTTTTAAACCTTTGATTGAGATAGGAAAGAATCGATACGTCATCTGACAGCAACTAGCTCCGCCATGTTCAACTTATTCCTCTTCCAAGTCATCCTCCTCGTCGAGTGGAGCATCTAATTTGCTGGCATCCTCCAAGATCTCCCTTCCCTTGGTTATCTTTCTTTCGACTTGAACTGCCTCTTCCTTACAACCGGCCCGTTGATACTGGTGTGCCAAGGTCCTTAGTGCCTTAACTGTATCCCGGTTCGCGAGTCCGTAGGTTGACTCCGATCCCTCCGCCACGATCTTGTAGCATTCCAAGGCTCCTTCGACGTCGCCTCTCTGTGCCTTGAAGCCCGCGATATTATTTAGGACAATGTGAGTGTCCTGATGATTCGCCCCGCGGTGCTGCAGGTACAACTCCTTAGACTTCTCATATAGTTGTGTTGCTTCTTCCTCCATGCCCAATTGACAACATAATGTTGCGAAATTGTTGGTTGTTGCCATGTTGACGGGATTGCCCGGCTGCAGGGCTTTTTGGTTCTTCTCCATACATTCCCTGAATAGCTTGACCGCCTCCCACTTTCTCCCAGTGCGTGCAAAGTAAGTGGCGTTCATGGACTGAGTCCACAGCAGGTGTACGTCCTCGGGTCGTAGGATCGCGCTTTGTCGGGATAAGGTCTCATCAATCAGTCTCCCAACTTCCCCCATATCGGCGTTGACGTGCCTCGTAATCCAAATACCGAGAAGTTGCTGTTTGGCCATGAGCAGCTCGGCCTCCAGGCTTGGATCCCCTCCACTGGGAAGGGTTCTTTCGTATGCTTCGATTGAGCTTTTTACTATACGCTGCGAATCGGAATATTCACCCCAATAGAACTTGAGACCGGCAAAATTTGTCAGTGCCTTGGCTAGCTTTTCGTCTGCTACACCGTCTTGCAATTCCCGGTCGCATTCGGGGAGATATTTTTCGAGGCATAAAGATATGTGGCCCATGTTCCGACGCTCAAAAACCCATTCACATGCCTCTCTGTTATCGTATGCCGTTTTCAGCCCGCAGCCAACCAGGCTAATGGCCTTCAACTCAGCGGCTCTGCGGAGCCGCTCCCGTTGCTCCGACTTTGCGACAAGCACGACTGAATTGCCTTCGATATGAGTCTCTCGAGCCAAGCGTTGGACCAGGGGGTGGATCGAGAATATGTCCCCCTTGACGGTATTTGAGTGTTTTCGCTTCATGAGCGCATACATGACTAGGTTGTCGAGTGCGTCATCCAGTCGCGACTCGTCTGAATCCAACGATTATCTTGTTAGTTCTCTGACGCTGCATCTGAGCCTCAAGCATTGACGGAATATGGGAAGCCTGGACTCCAAGGGAAAAAAACAAAAACAAATAGTCCTTATCACCTAAAGCCGTCCGGGTAGAATATCTGTTCGTGGCGAGGTGAGTGCACGTACCATTCTGAAACCAATCCATCGCTTCTAGACCTCTGCACAGCAGCTCCCTCGAAATTCCATCCGGACTCAGGAAAGAGCAAATTCGGAGCAAGTCGACCGCATGAGGAGTTGATTCCATAACAGCTCGAGCAGACATTTCCCAGCACGAGAATACCCCATTTTCATACGGGGGAAATGGGCTGCTGACGTATCGAGTCAAGTCTCGTTCCAGTCTTCTCAGGTAGTCAACCAAGCTCAGCACTCTTTTCTTCACAAAGGCAGCAGCCTGAGCCAGCGCCAGGGGCAAGTAGCCAAGCAGATTTGCAATTTGCTCCGCTGCGTGCTGTACTGCTTGGAGGTCAGAGTGCTGTGATTTATTTGGGGGAGGGAAGAAACGGCTGGCTCGATTGCAAGAATTTGGGGGGGAGGGTACTTTCGCTTATTTTCGTTTCCACCTGGTCGTTGAGCAGCAGTTTCACCCCAGATTCTTTGTCTAATACGGGGATTTCGATGGATTTGTAGCCGGGGGCTGTCACCCTCGACGTGGCAATGACATGCCCGTACGCACATCTGGGCAGCAGCTTCTGCATCCTCTCCGTGTCGCTTTCGTTATTGAGTCCATCTACGACAAGACACCATCCACGGTTACCATCCCTGGCGAGCCAGTGCCGGACGGACGTCCACGCTGCCTTTGCCGCTCGGTCACTCAATACCCCTTCACTTGTTATTTGTCCTGGAATACAAAGGTCAATCGCAACGTCTGCGAAGTTCATGCCTCCCGGGTGCCTTTTCGCGTAGTGCGCGATTAAACTCTCCATGATTTCTCTGCCGCTCTCTTTGACAGTGTTGGAATTGGTTGCGTCGATCCAGAAGACGGCGCTATAGTCTCCTAGATTCCGGTAAATGTACTCCAGGGCAATCTGTGACTTGCCGATGCCTCCCATTCCTTGCAGGACGACAACCGTCCTGTCGCATAGACGACCTTTCTCGAGTAGCGTCGGAGAAAGAAAGCTTTTCATTTCTTCTAGGGTGTCTTCTCGGCCAGAAAAATTCCCCAGCTTTGCGAAAGGGAGATTTATTTCGACGTGAAATTCGTCGATTGGTATTACGATATTCAGTCCTGAGCCGCAAATGTTAGGGGCAAGAACATATTAAAAAGAAAGAAGCCAAAGTCCAAAGACCTTTGAGAGTTACACGTACGACTGAAAGAGTCCTTGGTAAGGACTTGGAGGTGTGAAATATACTTCTCCAAGTCCTTAACCAATAAGAGCAGCTTCTCACCGCTCGAGTACGCCCACTGGTACTTGCGCAATTGGGGAATCGTATTCTTATACTCCTCTACCTTCGCCGCCATCTCCCGCACGCACTCAGCCAGCCCAGGTATCTGGTTGTCGAGCTCGAGGTCGCTCAGACTTTCAGCAACATGCCAGACAGCCTTCCCTGACATAGACAAAGATGCAGGCACGAGGCTCGTCTCTACTGATGTGTTGAAGCTTGCTGGGGCCGAAGACATCGCGGGCGTCGGGCGTATGTCGTCGTTCGCCGGCTTCTGTCTAGAGAAGATACGCTGCACCTTGTTAGCAAGCTTTGTGATGAGTCGTTCTTTGCCAGCCGGATTTCCCTCCGTCAGCTCAACCCTCGCAGCAGCTGGTTCGTTCTTGACAACACGGGAGATGCCATACTTTTCCTCCAACTGCCTGACTTCGGCAAAGACGCCGGCGATCATAACTAAGGTCTGGAGGACCAGTCGGTACCGAGGGGTGGTTGGGTTGATGACAGCGGCCAGGTCGCCCCCGCAACGCGACAGCTCGTCTTCCCAGTCTCCCAACTGCACCCGACTGACGTTCATCGAGTGTAGCCATCTCTGCACATCTTCCGGAACAGCCTGGGCATTTTGGAACAAGTCGTAGCCTTCCTTTGAAACTTTAAGTAGCTGTGCGACGATCGCAGGCACCGCGAGAGCTACTCCAGCAGCTTCGAAACCACTCATCGTCGAGCGATATGAATCCGTCAATAAATTCTAGTGAGAAGCTAAAATAGCCAAGTGTGGTAAAGTAGGAGCTCCAAGTGCCCGCTAGGGAGGAATGGGTGTTCCGGTGAAGAGTTACCAAGCGGAGAACGGACGAGGCTGACCAGACTGTGGATCAAGCCGATGTTTATCTGATTGGGATTTAAGACCCTGGGGTCTAGATAGCTGGGTATCAGGCAAGGGGAGCAGAACACGCCCGCGCAAAGAACACGGCTAAGATGTCGAGAAATTCATATCCCTCAAGCAGGGAAGATACCAAAGGACGAACTATCGGCTACTCTGCCACTTAATAGGTAATGTATGTATAGCCTCGCATGTCCACGTTTTCTTCATTTCGCCGATTGAGGGCCAACCAGGACGGGGTTCCGCGTCAGGACGTAATGATCCAATCATTGAACCTAGTCGACCACCAGTCTACGTGGCGCCACAATTCGCCCTGATGAGCAGGCTGCCGGGTAAAGATATTCCTTATTTATTTTAACAAGAAGGACAAAGTGCTGCACCCGGTGCCTGCAGAAGGTCCTCGTTTATTGGAGGGAAAAATGAAGGGAAGTTTTTTTTAAACTAAGAAAGTAGCTAGTTCATATTCTCAGTGCTACACCCTTCATTTTAGCATGTGCAAAAATACAGCAAAAATGCCATCATTCTTGGTACTCCATTTCCGTGATTGTAGCAGAAAAAGATGTTTTGTGTTTTGAAATGGAAGTAGCAGTTCTAATGAATCACTTTCCCTGTCTTATTATTTATAGCATATGTGGAGCTCATCATATATATGGACCTCACAGCATATGAAGAGAGGTCCAGGAGGCATTCTTCTATATATATAAGCTCGAGGTCTCCTTATAAACATTTTCTCTTCTTTAGCTTTAAATTATCAAATATAAAGTAGTTCTAATATTGCTTTCCAAGCACCTAGAATCATACTTATAATATAAGTCATATTTGTAACAGAAAGTAGAAGATGTTAGAAAGAATCTAATAATAAAAGGAAGGCAAGCAGAAATAAAGAATAAGAAGTTTGGGAGGAAGGTGAGTAGATAAGAAGGACTGCTATCATGAGACAGAAGAGAGGTAGGAATTCTATTTTGACTCTTCAAGAAGTTACAAGTGGGAATTGGAAAAGAGGGTTCTAGTAAAGAGATATGCTTTTTCTGGTGTTACCACCTTGGCTGTTGGTAAGTGAGTGTTAAAGCAGCATGATATATTGGCAAGTTGATAGCAAAAAATGGTAGCCCAACCCCCCTCAAAATAGCAGCCGATTTGCCATTTGGTGGTTTAAACTAGTATAAATATTGAATGTTTTTTTTGGGGGGCCTATTGTTCTAATATATATATATACACGTATTTTTTTTTCTAGAGTAGAATGGGGTACGTGAGTAAAAATGGACTGGGTAGAAAGGAAGGAAGGAAGGAGTAGGCAAAAAACGAAAAAAAAAAAAAAAACTATGGGTTTCTTCTATGTTGTCATTGCTATTGCGTGAATGAATATATCATACAACGCACACACACACGCACGCGCGGCGAACCAGCCATACACACCCGTTCGGGTGTTTTGCGCGCGCCGTGAGATTCCCAGTTTTTTGCGTAAATTTTTTTTTTTTTTTCGTGTGCGATCAGATCATGGGTGTGTGGAAAAAAATTTCGCAATATGGCGTGTGGGTGGGTTGGTGGGTATGGTATATATGGGTATGGTATGTATGTATACTCTCTCTATATATATATATATCGCTGTTCTTGCCCTTTTTTTTCTTTGGGGTGGAGGGGGCCACCGCCGAGCGATGATGATGTGTTGTGTCTTTCTAATATGGGGGTTTTATTTTTTCCTTTCGGCCGTTTTATCTATCTATCTATCTATCTATCTATTTTGTTTTTATCTTCAGTGCTACATGTATTTAAAAAGCCATTATGGGAAAAGTTCGATGCGGAAAACCCGTGCGTGGCCCCAATTCTGGGTATTTTTGGTTTGCCCCTCCAATATTTCTGGCGGCAAAAAGCTCCCCCAATTCTTCTTTCCCCCCCCCCCTCCTCCCCACCCCACGCAACCCCAAGCATGACAAAACCCGACAAACCACCTCTCCTCGCGCTCCCGGTTGAACTTCTTCACCGCATTCTCTCCTTCCTGCCGCCGGAATCACTTGCCACTGTCTCGGGATCCTGTCGCCTGCTCTATCATCAGTCCCGGTCAGATCTGCTATGGCAGAGTCTAGTCCAGGACAGTGCCCCGGGTACCCGCCTTACATCGCCGTTTCCATGTCATTCCTTCAGAGACCTCTACATTGCACATTACCCACGATGGTTCCTCACCAAGAATAAAGTCTGGTTTAGCGATACCACAATGCTGGGTAGTCTCATCATTGCGCGCTTTAACCCCCAAAAAGGGAGTATTGAAGGCTACCGTCTGGTCGCACAACGACGCAGCATTGGGGTTGATCGCTATGAGAAGGATCCGGAAGTGTTTGTGCATACCCATTATCCGCACCTACAGCTACACCTTGATGATCCAATCCTGACGCTTGATCCCACCCCAATTCGCCCCGAGTGCTCATGGCGTTTCTTGCCCGAAATACCGCTACCGGTTATCGCGGGAACCATATACCCAACTTTCCTCCTTGCCCGGCACATACCACCTGCCCTTCAGGTTAGCAACATGGCGCTTTGGCCTCCCAGAAACATTCCTGCGCTGCAAAGAGTTCGAAACCACTCTGTGGAAAACTTCAGGGGTCATGCACCAAAGAACCTTGCTCAAGCGAGTGATCAAACTTTTAGGATTCAGCAGTTTCTGTCCTTTGGGCAATTCGGCGGTGTTAGGATGGATGAGTTTGTGACGACATTTAGCACGTTACTGCCAGAGCTATGGACGCCAACAGAGCAAAAGCCGTGGCGAGGGATATGGGTCGGCGATTACTCGAAGCATGGGTTTGAATTTCTCTTACTGCATCAACCTGATGCCGTGAGCCCAGCATCTGCTATAAACAGGAGTGGGGGCGAAGGGGGTGATGACGGTAATGACGGTAATGACGGGGTATACCAGGGCAGACTGGAGGCAATAAAGTTGACTGGCGATCCAAATGTACCGCGAGGCGAATATTCGTGGATCGCAGAGGATATTGGGAGAGGCGGATATTTGCGGGTTGCTGATGAAGAGATGTTCCAGGGAGCCAGAATTGTGAAAAGCATCGGGCATGTTGCCAGGGAAGGATTCGTTGATGGTGAGCATTTTCTGCTTAGCGTTTACAAGTTTGAAACATCACATGTACTACGTAGTGCCGTTGTAGACGTTTTTTTTTTATCCTGCGCTAACCGACAGAGCACAGATCATTTCCTCCCCACGCAACTGATCATGATCTCTCACAACAAGCTGGCACAGTACTGGGAGAGCCTTGGACGTATAACCTACTTTGAGCGGGTAGACATTGAGCGCCTTCTGCACGCCGAGTGAATGTAGAGTATGGATCTACCCGGATACCTTATTGGGTATGGGGGTTGGGGGGAGGAGGAGGAGATATGGTATATTGTAGAAAGAACTGTACAAGCAAGTACTGTACAACAAGTACAACGCCGGGGGGGGGGGGGAGAGGAAGGCTTCAGGAGTGCGACGCGCGTTGTCATATGCAAGCGGGGGCGGAGAGATGATGTACTATGTAAAAGCTGTGCAACTAACCCGTGCATGGGCTGCAGAAAACGAGAAAACAAAAGCGCCATGTGCACACAATACGGCACGGTACGGTACGGAGCAGCACTTGCGCACTTAGCACTTGCAGAATTGCGAATCGGCCTAGCCGAAGCAAGCATGGCCGTGGCGGCCAAACGGCGGTGCAGAGCAACAAGCTTTTCTCGGTTAGGCGTTCCGGGCGTGGGATTGAAGTGCGTGGAGGATACAAGCAAGTGCGTACGTCACGCCAGACGGCAGAATGTGCAAAGTACATAGTGAGCGATGGCCCCGGGATAGCAGCAGGAGGACAGTTGGAGACCTGCGCTGCACGTGACAATCCGCGATGGCCGCCAGCAAGTACTTTCTCCAGGTCACGGCCGGCCCGTCCTACGATCGCTCAAAACACAGGCTACTCAGCGTCAACGCCCCCACGCCCTTGTTTATCTCGCAGCCGCATGCAGACGTCAATCTCTCTGTACGAATCCAGAACTACCGCGGTTAGTTAGAGCCTCTGCCCTGCTCCGTCGCGAGAGCCTGCCTGCTAACCCCCTCCTCTCCCGCCCAAAACAGGACTCCCCGAAGGCTCCCCCGCAACCAGCGACTACTTCTCGCACCCGAGCCATCTCAATGACCAATACTCCATCTCCTTTGCTCTCCTGCCCAAACAGCCCATTCGCGGCGACAACCTTGTCTTTGGCAACGACTTTGACAACCCAGTGCGCGACCGACTTCCTCCCGGCTTCAACGCCGCCTTTAAGATTGTAAAATGGGTCATTGATCCGGGCCTTGAGGGGGACGCCTACTCCGATACCCCCTACCTTTACGGACCAGCGCTGAGCAGTTTGAATGTGCTGAGGGTGGGCGAAAAGAGTGAGGAGCTACCCGAGTGGAGGGATGAGGAGGTCTTGGAGGAGGGAGGGGGGGGAGATAGGGGCGAAGTTCCGGTGGATGGAGGGGCAAGAAGGAGGTGGTTCCTGAGGGGAGAGGAGGAGCGGAAGAGTTGGGTTTTTGAGCGTGGGCGGGTTTATTGGGGAGACTTTTTTAACGGGTATTTGGATTTCAATGGTAGGTTTGGGATACTACCCCCCCCCCCCCCCCCCCCTTTTTTTTTTTTCCTTTTTTCTTCTTTCTCTTATCTCCCCTACGCCACACGCACACACACACACACATACACGCACGTTATAGCCCCTAAGCCGCTGAAACCAGATTTGATAAATAGGCGGATGGTTGGTTGGGGGGTGAAGAACACAACCCAGCTAATAATAATAATAATAATAAAAAAAAAAATAGGGAATAAAAAAAAATAAAAATAGTAATAATAATAATAATAATACCAATAATATATACACACACACACACACACACACACACACACACACAGCGGAAAACAATAGTCCGCCGCCATCCCTTCCCCCCCCCCCCCCAACCAGCACTACCACCACTACCATATAAAAACTCCCCGAAGGAAGAAAAATAAGATAAAAAAAATAAATCCCCCGCCGCAACACTTCTCTCTCTCTCTCTGCAACCAGGCATCCATCCAAACATCAAACATCCAGGCATCCAGACATCCAGACATCCAGACATCCAACCAGGCAACCAGACAATAACCATAAAATAACCATAAAATAAATAATAAATCAATATATACATATATATATATACACACTCCCATCCCCCAAGAGCAGCCCAGAGACACCCCGAGAAACCCCCAGAGACACCCAGAGAAACCCCCAGAGAAACCCCCAGAGAAAACCCCAGAGAAACGTTTATTAAAAAAAAAAAGGAAAAGAAAAGAGAAAGGAGAATAAGGTAAAAAAAAAATAGGTTTTTTTTTTTTAATATAACTTGTAGGAAAACCTCCCCCCCTCTTCTCCAACTACTACCACTGCCTACCCCCCAGATCAACTTATACCCAAGCTCCAACATCCCGCCGTATTTTGATTTTCTTTTGCTTACAGGAGTCCTGGGTGAGGGGAGGAGGGGGGAGGGGATTCTTGAGTGTGTGTGTGTGGGTTGTTGTTGTTGTTGTTGCTGTTGTTGCCGTTGTTAGGGAGATCAGGGTATATATATGATGGGAAATATAAGGAAAAGTGGCCAAGCGCGGGGAAGGGGGAGGGAGGGGGGGGGTTTTTTTCTTTTTCTTTTCTTTTTTTCGGGAAAAAAAATAAACCCCCCGTCTTCCCTTATGTATACACCGGGGTTTCCCCCCCTCTTCGTTCAGACGCTTTCCTCAGCCTATCCTCCCCATTTGGTAAATCCTTCACAAGGGTCCTCCTACCCCAAAAGTCTTTGAAAAATTCCGTACAGTGGTGCTCAACCCAACACCCTGCAAAGTGAACTGCTACATCCCCATCCCTCCACCCCATCCCCGTCCCACCCACGGGATATGCATTAAACCAGTGCATATCTACCAAGGCTGTATGCTCTCTAACAATAGGGTGTTGAAGGAAGAGGTCTAGGATGGTGTCTTGCTCACGGCCGGGCGATTCTCGGTTGAGGAACACCGGGTCGACCCATATTTCTAGGAGGAATCGTGTGAAGAAGCTGCGGCGGAGGAGGAAGGAGCCGGCGTTGAAGCCGTTTTGGTCTTGGCCGATCATAAGGTCGATGTCGGAGATGCGGGGGCCGGCGTGAGATTTGACATGGGGTCGGTCGCGCTCATCGCCACCGAGCAAAACCATAGTGTCATTGAGGATGTTCTTTGTGATTGCAGCGTGCGAGAGGAGTTCAGCGCCGAGGTCAAAGGAGGGCGTCATGATTATGGCATCGAGGTCGAGCCACCATATCCATTCGGCATTAGGGTGTTCACCGAAGGCTTGAGCGAGAGCGGGGATTTTGGCCCAAACCTAGGACATGCAAATCTTATGTCAGTACTGAGGGGACGTAGAGTAACGCAGCTAGCATGTAGGCGATCTTGCGATGCGACTCGGAAAATACATCAGAGATTCTAACTGTAGTTTTGAATCGAAGGAGTAAGGGAGGGAAAGGGAAATTCCATACCGCATGATTACCCTCAATATCATACTTCGTAATATTCGTAAAGACGCAGGTATAACCCATGTAATCGCAATACTCCTGTCGATTCTGACTCACACTATCCAGCAGATCTGGTATCTCAGCGTTATTCCCACCACCATCACCGGCCGATAGGATGACGATATTCTCGGGTTTTGGGCCAAGGGGATTGAACACCTTGGAGGGGTTAACTTCGAAGTACCAGTCCTGTCGACTTCGGAAGGAGCGGTGGTCGGGCTTGATATCGGACTGATCAGCGGGATCGTCGTCTGAGGATTGCGACGGCGACGAGAGCTGGCCTAGTGTTGCGTTTGTCGGCGGTTCCGGGGGAGCCGGTGTGAAGTCGCTTCCATAGTAAGGTCTCTTAAATCGGTATGATGGTGAATAGAGTATGAAATATAGGACCAGGACCCCAAAGAACACCGTTGCTAACCTGCGAGACGGCCCCTATTTCAGCAACTCCGTCGTTGTGTTGCGCATCGATAGCTCAGCAATCGAGGACTTACCTTCGACCTGGGAGCATGATCACTTCTCTTAACAGTCGTACGTGTATTCCTTTCTCCTCTCAAAAGATAGAGACGACTCAAAAAAAAATTAGCTTGTAGCAGCCAGGAGAAGCCTGTGCGGATATGTCGTGGTTTTAGGTCGTCGTTGTGGCATCGAAGTTGGAGTAATCCAGAGAAAAAGGTCACGTATATAGCAATAGCTGGAACGATTAGAGAAATGAGGCGCAGGGGTGATTTTCGCGACGCTTACTACAGTTCCAATGGCGATAATGACCGCAAAGATCCTGGACGACCCCCGGGGGGTTGCTGCTTATGCCCCGTTCGCACGTCAGATCTGCTGTCAGCGCATCTGCCAGAGTCAGGGTGCGATGAGCGATACCCACTGATGCGCTATAAGTAGTTCTACGACCACGGTAATGGGGCTCGAGAAGGAGAATAGCCGCGATACTGCTCGAAAGACACGAGCGAGCTCTCTACCCATAACAGAGTGCTTCCTCCCTTAGGACAGCAAGGCCCTGGCACACTGAAGCTACATGTACATCGCCGGGACAGACAGACGTTGGCTGCGCCTTTTACGGTGCGTGAAGCCAAATCTCAGGATCATCGACAAACGGGGCCTACTCACCCGGGTCTAGTTTTTTACACGACAACTTGAGGGAGACTCTCATGGCAAATGGGTATATCGGCCAGAGAGCTTGCCCACCCACGATGAATCCCACGAGGCCCAGATTCCGCTTCCCAGCCCCATCGTCCATTGATACACCATTCATATGATGCAATACGCCCAGCAGAGCCCACCCGAGCAGTGCCTACCTCCCTCCACCAACGGACCTCGATCCGATCCACAGGCAATCCACACGGCAGCCTATGGTCCATGTGCCGGGTGCACTTTGCGTAACGTAGATTTTTATATGCTTAACTGGGACACAGACTACTTCTACTACGTACAGGCCAGATTAGCGATTGAAATCCGTTCCTCCTGCTTCTCTAGAGAGAACCTGTGACGCGAGAGATTCGCCTCGCCGTCGCACTCCCTGGGCATTGTCGGTGGGGTCCCCTCCTTCCCTCTTGTCCGACGTACCATGGTATGCGCCGTATTGGAATCGAATGCAGAAACCCCCTTACCCTACACCAAGTCTGTGCTACCACAAGTACAGCACAACCATCGATCGCTAAGGCTGGTTGCGTCTGCAATGTGTGACAATGACAGAAGAAGTGGGACATCATCTCGGGCCGTGACTCTCTGCGCGTAACCTGCCCTGGTATTGTACTTTGTACATGTACTTGGGGTGTAGACTTTAGTCCCTGCCCACCGACACACAAGCGAGTATGGGAGGTGGGCAGAGACTTACCCTGACCCCCCCAAGTACTAGTACACTTTGTATCCCACTGCCGCACACTTTCGCCCGCACAAAAGCCGTCGCACAGCCACAAGCAAATATATAACCCGAAGCACACACAACACACAACCAGAACAAAGTGAGTTAGCCACTCACCATATGCGCGCAGCCCTTCTATTATTATTATTATCATTATTATTATTATTACGCAACAGCCCCGCCACCCTCCACCCTCCACCCTCCGAAGCCGCGGCTCCAAACCCAAAAAAACAACACCCGAAGGGGGAGGGGGGGTTTAAATATCCCAAGAAAATTACTCTTCTACCCGGTTTTCTCTACGTACATACCCCGTAATTCCCCAGTAAAGCGTAGGGTGTTTTTGCCGCCCGGCAAACTTTAAACAAACACTCCAGACACCACCACCACCACCTCGTCGTACTTCGTACCGTAACTTCCGCAACTGTCGTTTTGTCGTCGTTCGATCAAAGAAGTTATCATTACTACTTGCCGATGCCATTATTACCCACTTCAACCGTCAACCCCCTTTCGTATCCCATCCCATCCTTTTTCCCTTTCACATCGCCTTCTCGACCCAAAACGCCAATCCCCCATAACTGTCTATTCCAGACCAATGTGAAACCACACCCTAAAACGCAGCAGCGCAATGCAAAAGTGTGTTAACGGGGGGAGGAGGGGGGGAGAGTGTTTGGTTTGCGCGGATGGGGAATAGAATAGAATAAAATAAAAACAAAAACAAAAATTAATTAATTATCTGATTTAAATTTTTATTTTTTATTTTTTATTTTTTTCCTTCTTTTCTTTCTTTCTTGCTTCTCCTTCTTCCATCCCGCGTACCTAATAATAATAAAAACTAAACACTCTACTCTCTCTGCCCACATAAAAAAAAACCCCCAGACGGAAAAAAAAAAAAGAGTCTTCTTCGATATTATTCTTCACGGAAGGGATCGAGTTCGCCCCGCGGGACCCGAACTTGGGTTTCAGCTTCGTTTTCCCGTTCCCCCCTCTCCTCTCGATCTTTTGCCGAGCTTCAACCAGAAGAAAAAAAAAAAAAAAATTTATCGCGAAATCCTCGATTCCGGTTGGTTTGTGCGCCCCGTATAATTTTAGATCGCCGCAGCAGCTACCCATCCATCTGTTCACCCATCTATCCATCCATCCATCCATCCATCCCATTCCCCATTCCCCATTCCCCATTCCCCATTCCCCCCCAGCCCTCCCCCAGCCCACCCGCAAACCCGGGGTGGCTTGGCTGGCTGGCTACAATATGGCTTTGTTGCTGGCTAGCCGGGGTCGGGTGTTTCTGGGTTCAGGCTTTGTTCGGGGATCTGCAGGTTTGGTTATGCGTGTGTAGAAAGAGGGAGGAGAGGTCGTCTTTCCTCCTCGCACACATGCCGTAGGTGTATATAAGTCCCTTCCTTGCCGCCGCCGCCGCCGCCGCCGCCGCGCGTGTTCCATTTTCTTCTGTTCTCGCGGAATACCGAGATAAGGTAATGGGCTAGGAATTCTCCCCGCGGCGCAAGCTTCTCTTTTTTGTTGTGCAAACAAGGGAACGGGGGGGGGGAATTCTCTATATTCTTTTATCGGGGCTCATTATAATTACTATTACTACCCTTATTACCTCCTCCTCCTTCCTTCTTCCTGCTCCTTTGGGGCTTTTTTTAATTCTTTTCTGATTCGGGGTTGGCTTGGGTTGGGATCTTGCCATCTCTCTGGAGAAGCGGAGGGGTGTGTGTGTGTTTTTCTGTTCGAAACAAGCTTTCGTACTGGGTGACTGCTGTGTGGGGGTTTTATTTTATTTTTTTTTGAGTCGGGTTTCTACCTCCTACTCCTAATTGGACCTTGAGTAGGATTTGCGTGGGATGGCAAGGAGCCAGAGGGATGTGAAATGGGTTGACGTACGCTCTCTGCCCCGCAACTCGACCTTCGTTCTAAATACCTCTCTACTGACTCCACAATCGCAGGGTCTCCGAGGAATCGCCGCCGTCTTCGTTGCGACAAGCCATGTGGCCCGTGGCTTCTGGCCAGACCTCGTCCTCCCCCCAACCCGCCTCGACGGCAATGCACCGCTCTTCCTCTACTTCCCCATAATCCGCCTTCCTGGGCAAGGCTCAGCATGGCTCTCCATCTTCTTCGTAATGTCCGCCTACGTTAACGCACTGAAGCCGATCCGGCAGGCTCGAGCAGGCAATAAGTCAGAAGCCATAACAACCCTCGCTACAGGATCGTACCGACGGACAGCCCGGTTTTTGCTGCCGTCGGGCTTCGCTATGGTGTTTGGCTGGGTGCTGTGTGAGCTGGGGCTGTTTAGGGTTGCAAAGGTGTCAGAGCCGGGGTGGTTGGACGATACGACGCATCCCCAGGACGAGAGTCTGTGGGGCGCGCTGAGGGCGTTGAGGGATAGTACGATGGCGCTATGGCTCCGGGGGGAATACTCATTTGAGCCGTCGTATTGGGCGTTGTTCTTTCTGCTCAAGGGCTCGTTTATCATGTTTACGGTTTTGCTGGCGACGATATGCACGAGGTCGTGTTACCGGATGTTGATCATGGTACTGACCTATCTGTTCTACTGGGTGGGAAACGACTGTAAGGATAACCTACTACGCCCATCTGAAACACTCACTAACCAATCCCCCCTAGCCATGGTCGGCGTCAGCATAGTGGGCGGCACCATCCTCGCCGAAATATCCCTCCTCCCCATCACCGCCAAATACTCCCACAGCTCGCCGCGCCCCTGCCTAACTAGCCTCCTCCCAATCCTCGGCCTCCTCCTCGGCCTCCTCTTCTCGTCCTACCCCGAAAACCACCCCGAAACCGCCTTCTGGTCCTCATCGCTGACTCGCATCGGCACCTTGATCATCCCATCGGGCGCCGATTTCTGGCGCTTCTCTACCTCCCTTGGCGCCCAGCTCACCATCCTCGCATTCATCTTCTCGCCCCTACTCCAAAAACCCCTCTCCCACCCCTTTTTCACCTGGCTCGGTAGGATTAGCCTCCCGGTTTATCTGCTGCATGGCCCGCTTATGCGCACCGTATTGGTGTGGATGGTCTTTGGCGTGAGCGTGCCGCCTATGGCTGAAGATACCGATGAAGAAGGCCTGACCTATGAATATCAGCCTTACATTGGCCTCCCAGGCTTGCCAAGGATCGTACTTTCCGTAGCTGCCTTCCTCGCCATACTTCTCTTCTCCTCCTACATGTGGACGGTATACGTTGATAGGTGGTGCGACGGCATTATGAAGTGGATCGATCAGAAGGTTCTGGGCGACGACGTGGCGGTACCCGTGAGCAGTTCCGAGAAGTAACTAAGCTATTGTGTATATCCCATACGTGACGCTTTTTCCTTTTTTTTTTTTTTTTCGGTTCTTCTTTTTATCCATATCAATTTCACGGCATTTTGAATTCGAGATCTCTAGACAACCGAACCAAAAAAAAAGAAAAGCTTCTCCGCCCCCCCCCCCCCCCTTTTTTTTTCCCCCTTCAACTCATCGCTCCTGCCTTGGAGACCCCTAAGTTGGGGAGGAAGCGGAAGCAGAAGCGGTGATGCAGTAAATAACTGGCATTAGGATTTATTTGTATTTTCATTTTTTCATTTTATTATTTATTACATAGAGGGAGAGAGAGAGAGGGGCATTTTTCTGTTTTTTTTTTTATATCGGTACCAATGTACCTACCACCCGAAGGGGGGGTTGTTTTGGTGGTCGCTTTGCGCGTGTGTACGTACATACATTTATGATATATATTAGCCTATCTACAGTACGTCGCAAGGATCACCTCTCTCGGATGCGTCGTCCTCACCTATTTCGTAGTCGTAGTTCCACCTCCACCTCCACCATCTCCATCCTCGCTACTCACCAACCCCTCTGCTCCCGCAACGGCTCCCCCCACATCCCCTTTATGATACAAAAACAGCCCCTGTAGTGCGGCTGTGCTAACCCTCCCTTCCCCTTTACCCGGCATCAACCCCAACTCCTCTAGCCTGGCCAAAAACCGCATTTTCCCCTGGCCATCAGGGTCTTCGTAAAAGCGATCCCAGAGTCTCTCGACCTGATATCGCGATGCGTAGCCTAGGTGGACAGACATATCCACGCGACCTGGGCGGACAAGCGCGGGGTCTAGGCGGGAGATGTGGTTTGTAGTAAGGAATATGAGGCGTTCTTCGGCGGAGGCGACGCCATCAAGGGCGTTGAGGAGGCCGGAGAATGTCACGTTGGCGCCACGGTAGCCATCAGTGTCGGTTTGAGTACGGCGATTTGTAAAGGCGGCGTCGATGTCTTCAAGGAGGACAAGTGTGCGAGGGGGAATGTTGGTGAGGAGGTGGTTGAGGCGGTCGTCGGTGAGGCCACGCTCGGAGAGGTTGAGTAGGGAGATGTTGTAGTCGAGAGAGCCGGCTAGGGCTTGGATGAAGGAGCTTTTCCCACTACCTGGTGGGCCATGGAGGAGATAGCCTCTTCTGTATGGGATTCCGCGGTCGAAATACCACTGCGACGACGCTAGGAAGTCCTCGACATCCGCTAATATCTGTTCTTTGATCCCCTTGTCCAAAACTACAGAATCTAGTCCTCTTTTCCGTCTTGGTTGGCCGAAGGGCTGCCATTCCGTGCCCCATGCAGTGAAGATTACAGTTTTTCCTTCTTGAAGCTGCATAGCTAATTTGTGAGCCTCCGTGAAGAGGGATTCGAAAATGTGACGTTGGGAGTAAAGGGTTGTGAGTTTGATGGTTTCCCAGGGGGCGCCGGTTTGGAGGTTTAGAGCCTTGGTTTCGCGTTCGCGGTGCACGGATATGAAGGTGTTTTTGTAGCGGAGGGTATGTCGGCCGGGGCCGGGGATGAGAGAGAAGTGGGTAGTTAGGCTGCCGTTTGGGTTATTTGTTTTGGAGGTTTGGATGGAGAGGTGGTGGAGACCTGGGGTGAGCTTTTTGATTACTGATGCGAGGATACCGGGCCTTTCTTTTTTGGTCGCTGCCAGTGCCCCTCTATCGAGCATTGCCTTCGCAGCAGTACGCTCAGACGCCAGGACAGAGGTGTCGGAGATCTGAGCCCGCTGGTACTGCGACATCCAGTGTAGGAACCATTGGTAGGACTCATCATTTCGACTAATCTCGAGATCGACGAGGAGGCGTCTTTTAAGGAGCC
Source organism: Geoglossum glabrum (assembly GCA_021527465.2). Classification (NCBI taxonomy): domain Eukaryota; kingdom Fungi; phylum Ascomycota; class Geoglossomycetes; order Geoglossales; family Geoglossaceae; genus Geoglossum; species Geoglossum glabrum. Next base: position 84,980 of record JAJDFE020000034.1, on the reverse strand, counting down.
CAGCGCCTTGACGGACACCGCGTTGGGCAAGGGCGAGGACAGCACCTAGACCAGCGAGGCCAAAACCCTAGGCGGCCAGTTTGTGTAAGCCCCGGTAAAGACATGGAGTGTAATGGTATCTCACGGCGGTAAAGAATGGATTGGCCGCCAACTGTGACAGGATACCATCGCTGCTGCCCAAACCTAACGCGGGCTGCCCGCCCAATTGACCCCGTGGATCTGTCGATGGCGCTAGAGACGGCGCCGCATGTAGAGTGGCTGGAGGTTCCATGCCAAAGCAAGCACTCTCGGGGACACTTCTATCGGTGCATGGCTGCTACCTGCTCCAAAACAAAACCTGTATTCTCTCCAACGTTAGAAACTTCCCTTTCGGGTTAAGTCCTCTGCGGCGCCCTGGAACAATTATGCATTACGAATTATGATTTGTGCATAATTATCTTGTATGTAACTAACTAAGCTATGTAAGTACATGCCAGATCACGTGCCATATCCTCGCCCAGTCCGTTCCCAGTGTTCCCATCGCTCTATCTACTGCAGCTTGGACATACGCTTCGGGTTTCTATGCTATTACTGAACGTGTGTCACTACACCGGTCGGACCTGCTTGTGAGTACCTTCTATCTATCTATTTGGCTACAACAATACTACTCCCCGTGCTTCGGTAGATGTGATTATAGGCGAAATCCGCAAAGCTGAGCGCCGCCGTCCATATGATCCCACCCTTGAGCAATACTGGCCCATGCGATATAATGACTCCCCGTATCTTGAACCTGGCCCGATGAAGAAAGAAAAAAAGGGAGATGAGAAGAAAGACACCATTTAGTTCTTGGTCTTTCCGCTTGGCTCTGTATCTTCGATGGCAAGAGCTGTGATGCTGTTTTCCAGTTCCTCGAGTAAATTTCTTCCTTTGCCAGCTCTGGTCCAGCTACGGTGTGTGCGACAAGAATGGGCATCGCGGGGGTCATAACTTTTAATGGACGCTACAGAGGCTGACCACTCGGTGACTGTCTCGAGAATCTTAGTACTATTGATGGTGAAATGCTCCTTAACGACGTCCTGTAACAAGAATTAGCTCTTAGGCCATTGTGCTGTTATGGGGGGAGCTTTCCTTCCATATGCCAGATCTCTTATCCGGATCTGCCAACCAATCTAACATGGCGTAGCGCACACACTGGACTTTGACATAATTGTTAAAGTTTTCGCTCGCGGTGTCTCTCCCATTCGGCTCCACGCGGCCGGGCTCATTGTAGTACGGTTTCGGGCACAGGATCATGGACTGGATAGAAATGAAGACTTGTAGCAGGGTGGAGTGACGGGGCTGCCACATCTCGGATGGGGCACCAGACCATGTACCCAAAATCGAAAGACAAACTAAGGTTTCAGAGTTAGCGGGTTTCCTGGGTTGAGGTTACTCCCCACATACCTTTGCCATCGGGATAAAGGTTCGGGTTAAAACCAACAGTCCCACCACCGGTAGTTTTGAGCTGACATTTTGGAGGACAGTTCGGATAGGCTTCTGGGCACCAGATATCAAACTCAAACAAGCCTCCTTCATACGGTGTACCCTCAGGACCGATTATCATGCATTTTATGGCATCTGGTCTCCCGTCGCAAACTCTAACAAATATCCCTTCTGGGAGCGAGGTCGCCATGGTAGCAAGCTCCTTAGTCAGGTGCATTATTCTACCTTTGGGGGAATGGCGCAACGATTGGATCTCCGTCATATGATAGTGAGTGCCTGTGAAGTCCGTTATATGTTCGAATGCGCGGTTCTGATGGAAGTGGATTTGCCTCTGGCGGTAGGCCTGCGCGCTCTCCTCTAGAGAGGACCCACTGTTACTGGATTGCTTGAGGTCGTCGTCAGAAGCCTTTTGCTTCCCCTTGCTATTTCCGTGGAAGCCATTCTGCCTAGCTAGTTCTCTAGCATGCTCCTTACTCCATTCGACACTTGCTTGCATACTTTCGAACACGCTAACCATCTCAACGCAAAGAGCAACCGTGCTCATATCGTCACTTTCGATATCCTGATAGTCCGATATCTCTAAGCCCTTCATTATCACTCTCGCTTGTTTCACAAGCTTCTCCAGAAGTTCCCACAGTGTCGTGGACGAATCGTTTTCAAGCTCTAATTCACCCTCACGTCCGGCAATTTTTAGCAAACCTGATGATGTTCTCTTGATATCCCGCGGAAGGCCGAGGAAAGAGGCGATTGGCGCACACTGACCAATCCTCTTAGTTAGTCCGAGTAGGGATACGTACAAATCCGAACGCTTGGATATATCCGTCATGCTATCGTTCCTTAGTAGTTCCTCCATTTTTTCACCCAGCCACGACGTGTTAAGCATAGTGAGGAGGATGTTAGCATCGACCGGATATGTGTGGTGGCCCAATAGGCCATACTCTCCGGGCATTGTTGCGGTCAACACCTTGAATATACTGCGAAGTACTCTATCTTGGTGTTCCTGTCTTATATTCCTCCGCTCCATATGTATGCTGGCTACTTTAGCTACCCGTCGACCAGGTGGAGGAGGCACATTAAGGGGTACATTCGCAGGCCAGGCTCCTGTCCAAGGGGTATCCGAACCGTTTGCAGACTTTGTGTAAGGGTGGATCGGCGGCTCTGGTGGGGAAGGGATGTGCAGTGCGCTAGCCCAACCAGAACCAATGCTAGACGGGGGGCCGGTCCTCCCGGCCATTTGAGTGAAACCAGGAAGCAATCCATACATACTAGGTGCATGATATGGTAGGTGCGGGATTGCTCCATGTGATTGTGCATAGCTCTCTAAGGGGTTGGGGTATGTGTCCCATCCGTGTCCTTGTGGCTTCAGTGAGGTGTTGAGATGTGCTGAACCTTTTCCGATACCTGTATGCATCGGCGCTGAGGCATGGAACGAAGCATATGGGAGGAATGTACCCGCTTGGTGTAGATGCGGCTGCGTCACAGGCGCGCCTATACTCGCCTGATGTCGAGCAGCGGGCGTCAGGATAGGGGGTAGTTGGAAAGCGCCACCTTGACTCTGCGTCATTGGAGAATGCAGCGGGCTTAAAGGGGCGGATCGGTGGTGGTGAGTGTTAAGGTAGCCTTGTACACTCTTTGATAGGTTAGGCTGTAAAGTAGTTTTTTTCGCAGCATCTGCTGAAGTAGAGCGTTGGGCTAACTTGAAGGGCTTTGAGGCCGATGAGCCTTCGTCAGAGTCGGGGTCAATGATGATTGAATCATTCGCAGAGCTCCCTGTCTTCGGGCTCTTGACCACGCCCTTGTTTCCGCTTTCTAGAGCTTTGCTTGCGAGCCTCTCCGATGTTCTATTGTATTTAAGGCTTTTCGGGGCTGGGGAATGAGGAGGAAACGCGTTCTTGACTTCGTCTCCTGAACTGAGATCAATTAGGTACGGTCCCTTCTTGTGGAGGGTCTCGCCACTGCTGGACCCATATTGCTGCTTCCGCTCGGCTGCTGGGGGAAGCGGTTTTGCCGCCGCCGGATGTGAATGCGGGTGTGGGTGCGGATGTGGATGTGGGTGTGGGTGTGAAAAAGGATCAGCTTCGAGGCTGGGAGTAAACTTGTGTGTGCGGTGCGACTCGGTATCATCGCTAAAGACGGTCGGCATCTTCTTCTTTGCCGTCGTACTCTCAACGTACGCTTTGTTGTTCTCACCCATCGACATCGCCTGTTTCGCAAAAGGGTGATTAGATTGATGGGAATTCTCAGCCGGCGGTCGCCATGCAAGATCGGAAAGCGGTCCAGGAGAAACTGGACCTGTCCACTCTGAAGGCTTTGGCCCCTTTATAGGATTCGCTTCGAGGGTGAGGTCGTCCGACTTGAAAGATCCCAATCCCGGCGTCTTCGCCTCCTCCGAGTATTCAGCCATAAAGTCGTGGAATGCCTCAGCCATCGAAAGCTTGTGCGGCGGCGGTTTCGATGGATCTAGTGCTTTAAGCTGCTTCGCGGTAGCCTTTTGGTAGGCTGAATTTTCGGCGGCGTCCAGTGTCCCGCCGATAACGGAGTCTGTCGGCGACGCTAGAGAATCTGCATACTCTTCTAGAGAGTCATAATCATCAAAGTCCTCCATATCATGGTAATTGCTATAGTAGGGGCCTCCCCCATACCCAGTTCCATTTGGCTTCTTGTACTTTGAACCCGAGCCCCCATGATTGGGTTTCATTGTGCTCTTGGGATGGGCTCCACCACTGGAGTCAACGTTGTTTGCATACTTCGATGTAGCACTAAGGGGGGATATGCCATCTCCATGGGCCTTCTGCACGTGACCGAAGAGTGACTTCTTCTTTTCTTGCTTGGAGGCTATGGTGGAGGATTTTGAAAGGATACGATCTTTCAAGCCTGCCATTTTCGCTGACATTGACCGAGTTGTCCTCATTGTGTCCAGTGGTTTGGCCACATGGTCTTCTTGGTGGTTGTCTCCCGTATGCTTGCGAATACGTGAGAGCAGCGTCGGCGAATGTATCTGTTTTTGTTTCGCCAGCGTGTCCAATTCTGCAAAGAGGTGGCCCTTTAATGAGCCTAGTTTAAGCTCCATTAATTTGAGAGTCTCTCTCAGACTCTCCTCATTCGCCCACGCCTCTTTGAAGGTTAGTTTGTGTTCATCGAGGATCCTCCTTAGCTCGCATATCCCTGACATTGTCCTCTTCATGGACTCCATTTTTTGTACAGAGGCTCCATATCCCGACTCTAGTTCAAGGAGTTCTCTCAACTTCGTCTCGTAGGGCCTCTGCGCAGCATCATCGGGGCGCTGAAGTGTCTTCAGTGGGGATGAATACTTTTCCAGCTCCGCCTCTCTCTGTGCCCTGTCGTGGCCGGCCTTTTCATTCTTGCGGCGTCTTGTGGCATCCTCTATTTTCCCTTTCAAGACCCATTCGTCTAGGGCACCAAGCACAATCAAGAGGCTCAAGGGGCGGGATCCATCACAATGCCAAGTTGGACTTTCTTTAGATATACGCGCGTTGTCGCAGTGGGCGCCACACTCTAGACAGCTAACCTTTGCACAGGAGCCCTTGCACTTAGCAGTACCAAAGAGATTGAGGTATGAAAGCTCTTGAACGGCTTCTTCTCCCGTGCTGCCCATGTCTGAAACCGCGGGAATATCTTCAGAAACTGCCCGAGGGGGCGAGAGTCTAAGTCTGCGACTCAAGTTGGCTCTGTTTAGAGTTGGCGGTATGGGGTTTTCAGGAGTTTTCGCCGTGAGATTGATGCCCGTCCATAAGCTGATGAGCTCAGCAGCGTTGGAATTGTCAATAGTGAGGTCACCATGACATGTGCGGCAATTAGGGTTCGATTGCTGTGAGGAGTACCACTCTTGTAGCTTCGCTACGCTTGCCGACGGCTCACAAGGGGTAGTGAGGTCAATAACCTCTCTAGGTTTGTTGCTGATGCTAGTATCGGCTGGGTCCGTTGCCGAAACTGTGGGATTGCCTTGCGGTGTTGCGGAAGAGTAGGAGGCACTTATAGAAGACCTCCGACGGTTCCCACTCTCCCGCTGCTTTCCAAAGCCCTTCTCTGCATATTCCAGGAGTTCCTTAAACATCTTCTCCGTCTCTTCTCTTTTGCAGTCTTCCATGCCTGATATTGCCTTGAATAGCTGGAAGTTGCTCTTGACAGACGGCGATAGATCACCAAACTTCTCTGTGGCAACAACCCCTTTCAGGTCGGACATTATCCTCTTCTCCTCCTCGTCAATCGCGTAATTCCCGCCATCATTCCAGCCGCCACTAGCCCCGTCATAGGGAGAAGCACCGTTGAAATCCTCGTCGGAATTGTCGAACGCATCTAGCTGCGAATCGTCGGTCATGACGATGTCGCTGTCGCTATGGTATTGTCCCACTTCCCGCATTTCTTCCTCCATTAGGGCTCTTGCAAGATCCTCATCCAATGCGAGCTGAGTCTGTCTCTTAGCTTCGGACTTTGGCGAGAGCGGAACGGATTCCTTTAATAGCGGCTTGTCAAGCTGATCCTGTAATGTCCGGGCAAGAAAGGCATCTCTCTCCAGATCATTAAGTTTAGACAGTTTGGCCTGTGCTTCTGAGTCGAGACCATTTACCAGCAGAGAACTCGACGATGCAGATGCTGGGGAGAAGCGCGATGACCTCTACATAGCCGTTACTTTTAGTTAGCAGGTATCCCATGCGCATTGACTGCAAGGCAAATGCAAGCGAAAAGTAAGGGAAGGTGAAATTCTTGTCACTTTTTTCCAGAGTTCACGAACCTTGACCTTCTTCGTTGGACTTCCTCCTCGGTCTCCTCTTTCCTGTTCATGCTCGTCGGCCCGCTCTTCATTCCGTCCGACCAGTCCCGTTCGCACCATCGTGTCGGCAGCCAGCGGAGACTCCGATTTCCGCTTGTCAGGACGACCACGATTCCGTAAAAAGTGCGGGCTAGCTACATGCGCAGGATCCGGAGGTCTATCAGATGATGAGGACATTTATCAGAAGGAAGCTCCAGAGTTTGTTTGCTGGGTTGCGGGAGAACGTATTGTGTTGAATGGCCGATAGGCGGGTGCGCTGGTCAAGTATCACCCTGTGGAATGTTGACGGGTGGGGTTCTGAAACAGGTTGGGAGGGTGTAACAGCTTATTCCAGCGTCGTCGACGAGTGACAGAGGAAGCTCGGGAGCCCTCTCGCATGTCCCGGGGAGGGGGTATTTAGCTGCAACGCAAACGTTGAGGATTAGGTCATAGCAAGCAAGTCGGCACTCTACTACGTAGCAGCTGTTGGTGGGGCTTGCAGCCTCGAGTACTCACTCCCAGTGCCTTGTGAGGTTTAGCTTCGGGCACAGGCGAGACCTCAACACCTAGTTACCCTCCACCAGCTTAAGAGAGAGAGAGATTGGGTTGACCGATTGATAGTGTGAAGCCACGAGCGGGAGGTAGAGAAATTATATTTATATACAAAGAAAACCCTCTTCTTTCCTTAACACTTTGTTGGCCCCTCCCTTAGCTTCAATTACAGCTTGAATCTGTCCGGGCATACTACCAACACAACCCCGAATATCTTTCCGAGTAACCCGAGCCTATTCCTCCACAATTGCCTTTTCCATATCCTTAGGACTCTCTTGTCCTATACCGAAGATGCTACTTAATCAAAATTTTTTTTATACACATACCTAGAATTTATCCCGATTCAAGAGGGTTTGGAAGTACATGTCAACCTCCGGGTTTTGTCGGTGTTAATGGGGTATTGTAACTACAGTTAACGCTACTTTGAGGAATTTTGAGGTAATTGGCGATAGCTTTATTGATGCCAGTCACTTGAGCTGACATTTCGTTTGATGCCTCGAGAACTATTGCAATTACTAGCTATCATATGTTTGCGTGTGGAGTCTGGGATCACTACTTTGTTGGTGAGTATTTCAACCGCTGGGTCGTATGGTAGTTTTATTTTGGGTGTCCCGTTTTTGAGATGGCCACTTCGTTTTGAAACAGCCACTCCGTTCTGTAGAGTAGCCATATAGTGTGATTATTCTTGTAGTAAGAGCCTGGGAGTGGGGTGGAGCCGCATATTCATATTCTTACAATGTGATAGTTCTTGTAATGAGAGATTCTTGCAATGCAACAAAATATAGTCGAGTGGCACTGCAAGAATATGGTTGGGGCGATGGAATTCTATTCCTGTGGCACAATTATTCTTATGATAAGAGCCTGGGATTGGGGTAGAACCATGTATTCATATTTTTATAATGGGAGATTCTTGCAGCGCGACTCGACTGTACAGGGCTCCACCCCGATCCCAGGCTCTTACTATAAGAATAGAGTCCATCACCCCGTCTATATTCTTGCAGTACGACTTGACTGTAGGATGAAGTGGCCACTCTACAGAACGGAGTGGCCGCCCCAAATGGCGGAGTGTACAAACCGACACCCTTTATTTTTCGGGGTCGGGGGGCACTACCACACGTTTTTTCAAGTCAGAAATTGGTGGTGCGCTTAGTGTTATGCCTGTCACGAGAGTATGCTATGTGACTCGAAATTATTCTGTAGCTTCACTTGTGCTCCGCATTTTTTTTTTTAGCTAGAGAACAGAGAATCGTCAAGTAAGAGAAATATCATTACTATCAGAACGCCAGGACATAAGCAAAGAGCTGTCGGACGGAACTGAAATCTAAAAACTTTTGGACTTCTTCATACGGTCTTTCGAATCCCAGCAGAACAGATCGTCGCACACTACTACCGGTTACATCCCCTCATCCCCTCATACTGTCGTCAGGGCGTAATAGACGGCTTGATATGTTGATTCGCAATCTCGCCACAGATTGACCTCACCCAACTACTCAAATAACCGTAGTATCCTGAGGAATCCCAGGTTAGAATACACTCTTGTTTCTTTTGTGGGCGTTAAGCATCCGCCTCTTCGTACCGGTGCCCCCTAACGGGCCTCCACCTGGGCTTGCACCGAAGATGTGTTCAGCTTTCCGTTTCCTCATCGGTGTTATAGGGCAATTTGCGGCAGCTTGCCTTCCACCTTTGATTGCAATCCCGCGCAATACAGCGGACATACTTGGAGAAAAGGCACGCGGCTCTGGACGGGTGAGGAATTGGCGGTGGCGTTGTTGATTGCGATGGAAGGCGCCCACAACACCCTTATCAAAGTGATTAATCAAACTCTGGGCGGTATCTCCCCCTTTTGTAGCGTTGTCGGTTATCGGGGGAGTGTTGTGGAGCGAGGATGTAGGATTGGCAATCAGAGGCGTAGTTGGGGATTCAGGGACTTCTGTGTCTTGATCTTCGTCATTGTCGCTGCAGGACGAGCCGCCACCAAAGTCGATGAAGTCTGAGACACTCCAGAGGTCTTCATCCTCAAGATCATCGTAATTCTCAATCATACCACCCGGGCCGACACTAGTAAACGGATAGAAAGCCCCTGAAGGGCCCAGAACCTGAGCACCAAGAATAAACTCGTTGCCAGGTGTTCCATGTAGTAGGCCACCCATCATAAAGTTTCTGCCAGAAAATCCAAAATCTTGGCTAGAATACCCCTCCGCTTCGCTATCATCCATAAAACTAGAGAATGTTGTTCGGGGGCTGTTTCCGATTATACTGCTATCACTGCTTCCAGGAGGACCGAATCGATTGCTTTGGGTCGCAGCTGGCTGGGTGGCCGGGAGGACGAGCATGCGTTTTCCGGTACGATCTATGAAAGCGACAGGCTTACTCGGGTCTGCGATCCAGGAGCCCATTGACGGACCGACCTGACGACTAGCTTGATTCAGCGACCTCTGGAAAAACGTGCGGGTGTTCTCGCCCCCACCGACAAGCGACGAGGTGGACGTTCGGCGGAGGACAGAGCGAGTAGGCCTGATTGTTGGTGGAGGAGGTAGATCTTCATCGGTAGTCTCGCCCTCGTCGGCTAATAATATTGCATGTTAGCAATTACATATGAATTCCTAATGTGATACCACGTACACTCATATCCGCTCGAACTACCAATAGAGCTTTCTGCGTCGCTAGAATCGTCACCTCCATCCGCCCCTTGCTCAAGATCATCACTACCCCTAAAGTCCCAGTAAGACCCATCTTCGCTCCCAAAGCCAAAATTATCATCAGCATCTTGATCATTTTCAATCATACGAAGGAAGACGGGATCGATGCGATCCTGATCTAAGAATAAGTCAGGGAAAATGTCCTCGTCTTCATCTGATGTACCCGAGCCAGTGTTATCTGTCGTATTTGAATCATCTTCAAATCGGACGCGTCTTGAACCGGATGGTCTGTCCAGAGTGTTGGCTGGATTGTGAGCCCCGTTGCATAGAGGAATTTCGTGGGCGGGGTAGTGATCCACATGAGTATATTGCTGGTTGAAGAGAGGAACATCATCGAGAAGAAGGCCATCTTCGACATCAAAGTCGCCCCAATCGCTCAATCTACCAGACAAGGCAGTACCGCTTCGATTGATTGACAACCCAGTTCGAAAAAGGCAGTCTGTTTCTTCCTCGGAATCAATTATGACCCTAGCCTCAGCTTCCTCAACGTCGGGTTCATCCTCTTCAGAATCACTAATAAGGTCAACGCCTTTATAGGACTCATCATCAGAACTTCCAATTGCTCCCACATCCCCGTTCGGAGTTCGGATATTCCCCCCCCGATCACTAACGGTCCCTACATCTCCATAGGCCAAGAAGCCACTGTTGCTACTTAACCGTCGTACAGATTTCTCTCTCGGATAGTCTGTCCCGGGTCCATTATTTTTCATACCTCCATCGTCCTCTTGCAAAATGGAACTCCTTGTAACCGGCTTCCGAGGGATAAAGCCGCCGCTATTGAGCCCCGTCTGATGAATCCTGTCTGCCTCAATGATATCCATCATATCTGGTATATTCCCAATCACGATCTTTGGCTGAATGCTTGCGTTGCACTTCTTCCTTTTTCTGTTACTTGATTCACCAGACGGGGCAATCGCTTCCGGCTCTTCTTCGTTATCCTCCCCAATTTCGTCACTGTTGTCATCATCGTCATCATCGTCGCCATTGCCATCGGCAGTACTGCCTCCTGCGCTAGAATCTCCAGAGTTAGAGCTGCTAGGCCCAGTGTCGCTTGCATTTTGGCGACTGACTGTTGCGCATTTTGAAGTTCCAGATGCGCGGTACCTCTGTCCGCTACCGTTGACAGATTCGCAATCACCTTGGAGCATCATGCGTGGTGCGTTTTTAGAAGGGTTGGGGGGTTGGGATTGTCGAGTAGGGCTCGTGCTGTGAGGTGGGGAACGCGGCATAACCACACCTTGACGAGACATCCGAAGCGATTGACGCTGCAGTTATTTTCTCGATTAGAAATCTAGGTATGATAATTGAGAACCAGATCCAGGCCTTGGTGAGGTACGGTCACTTATCCGCACTGTTGTTTCTGTGGCCAGGCGAATAACGCGGCGTTGTGGTAAATGAGTTGTTGAAGTCGTGACTATGGTGGGGCCTAACTGTGCGAAAGACGTCGAGTCGGGTCGGGTCGTCGCCGCGACGATCACGGATGGAACTATACTAGAAGGAACTTCTTGCCCGAGGATACTATGGATCGTCGGGTTGCCAGATTGCAAGCAGAAATGCTTCCGACAATCTAAATCAGTATCGTCGTCGTAGTTGAAATACTCGTTGGCTGGCCGGACTGAGGGATGTGCACACGGAACACACACCCCCCAGTGGTGGATTTACAGCTCAGCGATAGCCTGCGGCATGATTATCGACGATGATACTGGTATGAAATGTCTAATATATCTGTGGATCTTAGTGGGTCTTCGTCGACGATGTGATGGTGTTTGGTGGGAGAAGGAATTGTGATGAGGGGGCAATGGCTAGATTTTGTGGGTTTCCAGCCCGCTAAGCGACTGATGCTTTCGGACTAGCACTGTGACAGGGACTTTTCTTTTTCACGGCTGCCTCCCACAACCGGTTCAAGCCACTGGATGCGCTCAGGTAACTTTTACTCACAGACGCTTACTTACGATGCAGCGAATTGTGTGTCATGTTGGCCGAAGATCACTGGTCAAGGGCCACTACAGAGTCAGTCGGACGCAAGTGGGCATGCTTCCGCCGCCTGGTGACCACTTTTAGCACTCTAGCCACCATCGAGGATTTGCGTGAGGGCCTTGCAGTCAGAGCAGTTGTGTTGTCAAGCCTTAACCTCATCCGTCTCTCTTCTCTAGAGCCAGAGACTGGTAATTGCGCCTTCGTCCATGGAAAAAGGCCTCCGACTTCAATGGGGCTTTGCATCTGCACGACAGCGGTGCTATCTAATCGATACTAAAGTTGCTGGGTGGACCTCCATCCTGCGGGCAGGGCTTTGAAACTACGGCTCTGCATCCTTTGGCATCGGCTCTTCCCAGCGGAAACTCGACAGGGATTTCATCCGAAAGAACAGGTGCCGGATCCCTCATACGAGACCGACGGAGGCCAATCAGAAGCCGCACTTCCCAATTAACCACGTCAATAAACACTGACCGCTTCTTCCCCAATTTGCGGGGGCAAACTTCGCTGAGTATCGCGAGATTTAGGTTCAGATCGTTCAATATTGCATGGAGCATACCCCACTGCGTGCCATCATCTTTTGCATCGCCGACACCATGAGGTTTGAACCCCCTCGGTCCTACCCGTTTCTTGCGCTTGTGTGTCCTCGAAAAAAGTCGTTTCAAAGGGAGCGGGCCACATTGGCAGCGGGACGGTGCAAACGCCGGGTAGTGGATGGAGAGGGCAGGAAAGCTAGAAGGTGATTGGATTGCATGCTGCAACGCGGCTCGCAAGTGGCCCCTTGCGTTCGCCTTAGTGATGTTTTTTGTAGTGCAACAACATTCGATGCGCTTGTCAAGAAGATGCGGTGTGAATCAGCGCGCAGTCGTGTGACAGGGACCACGTTGAACACGTCCTATTCCAGCGACTCCCGCAATCTCTCTAGATACATTCCGGTACAGTGACAGTGTATATTGCACGCTACTTTCATGTGATGATGGCTCGAGACCTTAGACACTAAGGTCCTTCCGCCAGACCAAAAAGGAAACTCCTTGCATCCAGATCGGCTTCTTGCATTGGATACCGTGGCGCAGATCTCCCCATTCGCTTGGAAGCGTGACGATTGACGTGGGAAACCCCCGAAGCCCCTCTCACACGGATAAGCTCTCTTTAATTTCCTATCGCAATCATCAGGAGCCTCTCCCGCTAGCATCCCCAGTGTACCTAAGCGGCAGCCAGGGAGACGTGATTGGCTGATTGGCCTCCAAGAAGCAACCCGCTGTTGAGTGGCTGGATAATCGATCTGCACCCTTGCGCCATTGCTGTGCTGTAAATAGACATGCGGCTGAACATGGCTCCGACGACTTCAAATCCTCAATCCTGAACAGGCAAACGGCGGGAAATCAGTCCGTGAATTACAACGGCGAGGGAACCCATCTTGTGCGGTCCGGATCCCAACTATGATTCACTGCCGTTGACGGAAGTCTTCCGATTCGTTAGAATATTGGGTATGCATGGCCCATACGATGTGGATAGCAGACAGGGCTGACGGGATTAACGCCATCAAGTTTGCCTTGATGCTTTGCAGCTCAAATTACTCAGTCCCGTGATTTATTTGGATCTTCGAATTTTACCGAAAGCCACGCTCGACTGGAGCCCCGAATTCCAGTTGTGCTTACAATCATCCACCGTCACGGCACCTCTGCTCTATGGCCGATGTTACGCATTTGATGGGCTAGCCGTCCGCGAGGTGACCGACCTGCACTGTTAATAGAGGGATCGCTATGGCGGACCCCTGGTTCCACCAGCCAAACTACTCTTATCTCTCGGGGCCCTCCTCAACCCCAGCGCCCCCAACCCCGAGGCAAGCCACCCCAGTAACGCCTTCTTCGAACATCTCCACGCCAGGCTCGAGCGCTGGCACTTTTGAGGGCCAACATGGAGACCATCCATCGCCCGACAAACCCTCTGGCGCATTCGATTACACATCAATGGATACGTACGAGATATCTCCTCCATCATCTCCCAACACCGATCGCTTCCCTCCGGCTTTACGGACCGGGGGGGCTCACTCTTCAGACAGATTCACACCTGTTACCAGGCCAGACCCGTTGTCTAGCCTCTTTCCGAGGTCAATGACTCCAGGCACTCCAAGAGCTGGAGGACTACATACAAGTTCAGGCTCGCGACCAGCATCACAGCTGCCGCCCGCTAGAGGCCTCTCGTTCCCCCCCGTTCTCCTCCCAGCCGCATCTCCGGCTTATCAGATACCTGCAGCACCAGCTCCTCCCCAACTCCCTTCAGATATGAGCTATAGTCACGGCAGCATCAACGAAGAATCGCAAAGCCCCCTTCCTTGGGCTGCACGTGGGACTTCCACTAAACGTCCGCACAAAGGGAGTTTCTTGGCGGATAAAGTACTTGGCTCATTCCGACAACAGAAATCCTATCAACAACTATCATCGGGTGAGCGTGACGCTGGTTTTTTATTAGAAGACCTTCCAGAGGGTGACCTATCTAATCCTCCTGCCCTACCACGTCCCCGGGGGGGCGGGGCATACCACGCTACGAGGGGCCTTGATTCGGATGATGACGAACATGGTTCTATTGGCTTCGACATTTCCTCCTATGGGGGTGGTCCAATCGAATCGCAACGATCACTATCTCCAACAGGACTAAGGGATGAAAGTGAAAGGAACCTCCGACGCGAGCAGGGAAATTATGCTGCAGAGTTTCATCAACTAGAAAAACTAGAAGCCCAAGGTATCACCAATGGCCTGGGCGGTGGCATGTTTGGCAGCAGAACAGACATTACCACTAAACCGGATGGGTCGTTAGCCCAACACTCCTTCAAACCCTCAGTAGACGCAAATACGGCACGTTCCCGCATTGGTATCACTAGGGGTAGATCTATTAGGGACATGGCCCAAAGGGAGGCAAAAGAACGACAGCAGATGGTGGTGGTAAATGGTAAGCATCTCTTCTAATTTAGGGTTACCCGTTCTAACGGGGTATAGAATATGCTGGTGTGGATTTGGGCGCCCTTGGCGGCAGTGCAAGAGACTTTGGCGCTGCTGACGAGAGAAGAGCGGTCGACGGGACCTCTAATCAAAGTTTCTATTTTCCCGAAGGTAAGATTTTATCAATTTCAGCCCTAGGCTCAAATCCTAATATTTCTGTAGACCCTGAAATGCCAAATTGGAAGCCGCTTTCCATGCGTTGGCCATACATAAGCCTCCTCATTTTTCTAGCGACAGCCATAGCCGCTCTCCAGGAAGTCTTGTTCCGGATCTCCGACATGCGCTCTAGACATAACCCCAAAGAAGGCCTGTTGAGTTTCAAGAGCCCCAGGGAATTAAGTGTTTGGCAATACTTCTGCTGGAAGTACTTGCCAACTATCATAGCCGTGACGTACGGGATCTTATGGCAGGTTGTCGACTTTGAAGTCAAACGACTAGAGCCATACTACCAGCTCTCCAAGCCAACCGGCGCCTTAGCGGAGGAGTCACTTAGTATCGACTACCTAAATTCCTGGCATTACCTCACCCCGTTTAAAGCTATAAGATATAGGCACTGGGCCGTTGCGTACTGTTCTGTGGCGACACTTCTCGCAAGCTCAATAGCACCCACCTTGCAATCGGCAGCTATTATCCTCACCCCTGCTCAGAAATTAAGGAAACCCAATGAATATAAATTCGTCAGTATACATCATATTTGGTCTAGATTTCTTAGCGGGACATTTCTCGCCGTGGCTATCTTTGGATTACTACTGCTATGGCAACTCCGCCGCAAATCTGGCCTCTTAAGTGATCCGAAAGGCATTGCAGGCATCGCGGCCATGGCTAACAAGAGCCATATTTTAATGGACTTCCAGGGTTTGGACATTGAGAAGGAAGGCAAGATACACAAGAGGCTAAGAAATCGGAGGTACGTTTTGCACAAGTCCTCACTCTGGCAAGGAGAGTACGTTCGGAATCAAGACCAAAGATCCGAGAAGAGGAAAGTGCAAAATCCTCATCCAATTATTCTTCGCAAGAAGGCTGGCATACCGTACATTATGTCTATTGTCGCATTCATGGGTGTTATACCTGTCCTCGTCTTCAACACCAAGGCAAACATAATTACCGAAAAGGCGCCATGGCTATTGACAGCCGGGGCGGTCGTCATCAAGCTTATGTGGAACACGCTCGAGTGCGGTATCAGAATGATGGAGCCTTTTTACATTCTTTCAAGACGCCATGCACCAAGCAAGACGCTTACGTTGGATTACACCGGGACAGTCCCTGGTGTGATGCCCATCGTTGCATTAAGGAACGGCCATTTTATCCTTGCCCTTGTAGGGCTCAACTCGGTACTTACAGAGGTTCTCACCGTATGCGTCTCCTCTTTCGGTGTGAAAGGTAGCGACTTTCTCAACATCGACAGCGGCCAGCCAGATGGCGAGGAGACGTTTAGTTCCTTTTGGGTATCGCTCACTCTTGCTCTGGCAATTCTCCTCTCTTTGGCCATCAGTGCTTGTATTGTTTACTACCACCGTGGGCACGCATTCCTTCCGCGGCAGCCCGGAACCATCGCGTCGGTTTTAGCGTTTATACATCAGAGCAAAATGCTATGGGACTTTGTCGATACGGAGAAAATGGACGCAAAACGGATGACGATACATCTTGAGAAGTTCGGTAAGAAGTACGGATTTGGGTGGTTCAAGGGCAGAGACAAAAAGAGACATTGTGGAGTTGATGAAGAAGAACTTACCCAGAGTTATACGCTTGGTATTGACCTCAATGAGGCGCTGAACCCTTGGGAGAATTTGGACCACCTATGAACCCCGGCATGCGTTGGGGCCAGCACGCGCAATACGAACTACGTCGCCTGAAAACATAGTTCAGGTGCCTATATTACTGTACTTTATTCGTCATGTCTTGCATATGCTTTGTAGACGTACACCAAAAGTTGTTGCGCCAGTAGATTATCGTAGTTCACTCATATACAGTCGAGTCGCGTTGCACGTTATAAGAATATGAATACGTGACTCCACCCCGATCCTGGGCTCTTGCTATAAGAATGGAGTCCATTGCCCCGACCATATTCTTGCAGCGCGACTCGACTGTATATGTATTGTAATGAGCTATTACTATAAAACGAATCAAGCATATAGAAAGTGGGCTGTTCGCTTGTGAATTACGTTGACTAACTAGCGGCAGAACAGCTGCTTAGTAAGAATCTCGCCGCACTACCCGCCTCCAGCTCGCCCGGACAACTCTCGCATCCACCAAAATTCTAACACGCTCTCGTCTTCTTGCAGAGACGACCATTCACGCAAAGGGCCATCCTTATATATCTCCTCTATGGGCTACGCCTCGGTTCAAGACTACTCCGCTTCGGTTACTTCTTTTTTCCCAGCTACCAGCGGCTGTGGAACTCTCCTATTAGCAAGTCCAGACCTGGACGCTGGAGTGTCTAAGACTGCTGCTAGTTTTGCATCGCTGCTGTGGCTAGTGGCGGTTGGTCCGTCCTGATCTGGGCGGACGGTAAACTCACTAAGAGATCTAGAGCCAAAGGGATAAGTTGTATGTTTCGTTTGTCTTAAAGTCTGTGTGCCAGGGGTTCGCTGACGATTGGGCAACAGGTTGACCACGCTTAGGTCGTTTCGACACATTTCAGCCCTCACACAGCGGTCGGGAAGCTTTCGTGACTAGCTCTACCTATTTCAGAAATATCTGTCGTGACCATGTTTGCCTTCGACACTACAGACAAACATTTTTCGTCCCCTCCTGCTTCTCCTTCACGCTCCTGGGACAGCTCCACAGCTACGCCGTCCCGGGGTAGGCCGAGAAATGGAACCAGCTCCTCGACGGATGAGAACTGGATCTCGCCAGGTTTTGCTGGAGGTAGCCCTACCTGCACAAAACCCCATTTGGCAGAGTTACACAACGAAAGTCAAGAGGACTGCGCAATTGGCGGGCTAGGAGATCGCGCCCTAAAAGGCCAATCCGATACCCAGAGAGATGGGGTCAGTTCAATTGTGCCGGCCCAGACGCCTAGGGCAGCTGATAAACTCCCTCCCAAGAATATGCTGCCCACACTTCGAACAGACAACAGCGACCGTGACTCTGTACGCATTCACGCACCACAGCCTCTACTTGGGTTTAGCCCTGCAATCATAGATGGGAAGGCCTCGAAAAAGAAAAGGAAACGGGGCTCGAAAAAGGTGCCACCCGCAATGGTAACTGTTAGGGGATTTACACCGGCTGTTTCTGGCGATGAGGACTCGGATTACTCTGTTACCAGTGCGCCTGGCGGCATATGTGGAAGGCTTCAGAACACGTTAAGTGTTTCTGGAAGCCCACTACTGCGCCCAGCTTCATCCTGCTCCCAGGGAGGCATCAGTGCATTGAGACTAAAGCTCGACGCCCTTAACCTAGGCTCCGGATCCGAAAAGCCTACACCTGGCCGGCCGAGAACACATCAAGTTTCTAAAACAGCTAGCGAAGCGGGAAGCACCTCCGGGTCCGTCAGCGATGGTGACAACAACGAAATGGATAGTTACCAGGTTCCCCTTGAATCCGACTTTGTCAGTCCCTCCGTCGGTCAAAAGGCCTTATTTGGTGCTGTGGAGGGTGGCCTTTCCCAGCACTCAATCAAACGCAAAATGACGGCCTCAGACTTTGAACCACTACGTTGTTTGGGCAAAGGCACATATGGAACCGTGTTGCTAGTCAGACACCTCGCGACAGGGAGACTATATGCTCAAAAGCAATTTCGCAAGGCGTTCCTGACGGTCCATAAAAAGCTTGTGGAACAAACTAAGACGGAGCGTGTCATCCTGGAGAGCGTTAACCGACATCCGTTCGTGGTGAAATTGTATTATGCATTTCAGGACCTGGAGAAACTCTATCTCATCCTTGAATATGCACAAGGAGGGGAGCTCTTCACTCATTTAGCCATGGAACGTATGTTTAGTGAGGATGTCGCATCTTTCTACATGGCAGAAATGGTCTTAGCGTTAGAGCACCTTCACCGCAACCTCGGTGTAGTCTATCGTGACCTCAAGCCCGAGAACTGTCTCCTTAGCTCTGAAGGACATCTCCTCCTGACCGACTTTGGCCTCAGCAAGGTTGCCGTCGACGGCGAAGATCATTGTAACTCTCTCCTGGGAACTATCGAGTACATGGCACCTGAAGTTATCCTAGGCAATAACTACGGCATGGCGGTAGATTGGTGGTCCCTCGGAGCTCTCGGCTATGACCTTTTAACCGGCTCTCCACCCTTCCAAGCAAATAATCGCGCCAAAATCCAAGAAAAGATCCTGAAGCAGAAACTTTCCCTCCCTTACTTCCTCAGTCCTGACGCGAAAGATCTGCTCACGCGTCTACTGAGGAAGGAACCGAACAGGAGGTTGGGGTGGAACATGCCAAAAGATTTACACACGATCAAGAAGCACCGCTTCTTCCGCAAGATTGACTGGAAGGCTCTGGAGAAGAGGGAGCTAGAACCGCCCATAAAGCCGCTAATCACAGACCCAGAGCTTGCGGAGAATTTCTCTAAGGATTTTACGGACCTGGCGGTCAGTCCAGTGACCATGCAGGGACCAAATAGTCCTAGGGGAGAGACTGATCCCTTTGGTGGGTTTAGCTACGTGGCGAGCAGGAGCCTGTTAGAGTGGGGTCTAGACCGTTAATTACTATTTATTATCAGAAAGGTGTGAGACGAGTCTTGTTTTTGTCCCGATTCAAGAGGCTGTCTCCCTTTTCGGACTCCCCTTCCCTATTTTCCCTTTTCACGTTTGACATCTCTATTTTACTTGCTATTATCCATCTAGTGTTACGATTTTTTTTTAAGAGGGGAAGAGAGTAGAGAGTAGAGATGACGCAAAGAGTCTCACACCCGCTTGACGTTCCGATAGTAATGATATTATTTATTTTTATTTTTAAAAAGCCCGGAGAGCTAATACCTCGCCTGGAAGCATATTTCCTTTTTTCCCCTTTCATTCTCCACCTCTTTCCCCGAGGTTACTCATAGAGCCAGGCAAACTCATACGGCCGATACCACTAGGATGGTGAGCTTCGCCTAGTTTCGTGGTACCAAAGTAAGTCATTTTTACACCGTGATCTGCTTGGCAGTAGGTACCGTTTCAACTCATTCCGGTGTACATGTACAGCTCTAGATATTTTGTAAGTCTGCCCTCAACCCCCCGACGACAGCCTTGCAGCGTGCTTCAAGCGGGAGATGGGAGTAAAACTAGCACCAGCGTCCCCCCTCCCTCCTCCCTCCCCCGCCCCGTGTCCACACTATACCCTACTGATGTTGTATAAGGGGGAGTAAGCGCCTTCGTTTCCAACATATTTCCCTAAAAACTCAATCCACACGGGCACGTCTTAATCATCTCGGACCGGCCCCCCGAGCTCGGGGTTCTGGCTTCCGCTGGTATTCTAGCTCCACTAACTACCCTTTCCAAAAACTCAGCAAAACCAGCCAAAAAAAATTCGTCTCCGCAAAAACCCCCCACCCTCGCATCAAGGCTCATGGCGCGATCCTGAGGAGCTGCTGTGGTTGGGTTTGATCTAGATAAGGTACTCTCCCTCACAATGTCCCCATAAGAATAATCGCGCCATAAGAGCAGAGTCCGACCATATTCTTTGCAGCGCGACTCGACCTGTACATTTTTAAATCCCGCCCCCCCCCCCCACCTTTCTTTATTTAGTTTATTTTTTTTAATAGGAATACGGCCGGGCAAATGGACTCCACTCTTATGGCGCGATTAATTTCATAGTAAGTCAGGGTGGAGCGGCGTATTCATATTCTTACAACACGATAATTCTTGTAATGCGGGATTTTTGCAGGGCAACTTGACTGTATATATATACTTTTGTGGGTGATCGAACTCTGGATTAAAAAGGAAATAAAAGAAAGCTAGACGGAGGGGTTGTTCTTTTTTTTCTTACGTTGTGGTGAACAAGTTGTCCTATATTCAGTCCATGTTCGCTACTGGTGGACCCTCCATTCTGGTTCCTGTACTGGTACCGGCGCCTAGATTCTCGGCAAACTTAGATGTGCCTGGTTTTGTGGTTGTTGTGCTGCCGCTGGGGTATTCTGCTGTGCCGTTCTGGGCTGTGTGAGGTGGGAGGGCGGGTTGTTGGTACTGGTGTTGTGTTTGGGTATGTTCTGTGTGGGGAGCAGCCGCAGTGGCGTTGCTGTGGTCTGGTTCGTTGTTAGGGTTGGTCCCGTGGGCGTCATGAGGGATGGGGTGTTCGTTGACTGTCTTGCCTCCGGCCACCCCAGGGGCCGTAGTTCGTCCGTCGTAGTTCGTGGACGCAAGATTATCTTGGTGGTTGGTATTTTTATTGACCCCAACTAGAGTGTTGTCGACCTTTCCCGTATCACCCTCGCCCTTCTTCCAGAACTTAAAATTGATCGCAGATGGGTTCAAAACGTGTTTGTGATGACCAGTCTCCGTCGTTGCACCCTGTTCAATGGTAGCGTCGTCCGGGCGTCTGACCTGAGGGTCCACTGCGGCTGGCATTGTAGTGTCCCCGGCAATAGCTGGCTCCCCATCCCTGACCCTGGGATCTAATCTGTTGCTAGCAGTAGCGACGTGGGGTCCGTTATTTGTGGCAGCATTGTTTTCGGTTACAGTCGCTGGTTCAACACCTACATGGCCAGCCGGCTGGCCATGGGGCTGCTGTTGAACCGCCGCGCTTCCAACAGGTGTAGGCCCGCTAGATACGCCACTATACCCCATTCTGCTAAGCCCTTTCTCTGTCACAGCTTTATGATGTGCAGCAGCCTCATGATTGCCGAATGCTGAGTCGACGGCCTGATTGAGACTGCCGCGGAGGACTTCTGAAGCGCCCTAAAGGTATAGTCAATAAGAGTTAGCGTGATAGGTAAGTAGGGAAGTAGGACACCATACATGGACGCCTCTTATGGCAGTTTTGAAGGAACTGATACGGCCGCCGCTGGCGTGGGTACCGGCATTAGGGTTTGTGTTTGGATTCGTGTTTGGATTCGAGTTTGGGTTCGTGTTTGGGTTCGTGTTTGGGTTCGCGTTTGGGTTCGTACTTGGGTTCGTGTTAGTGTTCATGGTTGCTGTATTCTATTTTCCCGCTCTCTCAAAGGGCCTTCGTCTCCGATTCTCCGGTATTTGATATGCCCGTGGCTAAGAAGAGCATTCCGCATGAATAAATACACTCCATCGTGCACACTGGCTGGTGGCGACGTGACGTCAAATGACGTGCGGTTTGCCGTATAATGCAAATTATTCGTGCAGATCGCTTGGTCTACGTAGTAAAACCATAACCTGTTCTCCTACCGATGATGTCGGTTGTCGTACGGGGGATATGTCGCAAGATACTTCGCTACATGTAATCCGCTAGCGTTAAATACATTTAGATTGGTCACTGGTATGGCGCGCGTGAGAGAAAGGGGAAGCCCGTGTTAGAAACCAGTGACTGCTTATCGTTATCCTACTACAGTCTGATTATCCAAAACTGGTACCATCTGCGCTGGAACACCATTCAGATCGTTACAAGACAATCAAGACATAAGCTTTTGTCAAAAGAGGAAGGGTAACTATGGCCTCATGCTAAGCATTGCACGAAGTGAGGCGTGGAGATGACGGGATATCTTGCTGGTACAAAAGTACAGGGAAATAATGGGACCAAGCCTACTATTTTATTAACCTCGCTGCACCATTTCGTCTCGTCTACTATATGCTTTCAGAGGGCCTCTCTCCAAGGAGACACTTGCCAACCATGCTCATCTCTCCGCTAAACCAGGTTCTCGTATTAAATCCCACTATAACCCTAATCATTTTCTTACGCCGCAACCACAGGTGCGGCTTCCGCGGGCGTAGGTGTCGTAGGTGTAGCTGCGGTAGATGTATTTGCTACGCCAGTCGTACCCCCTGACGGCCTATCCTCCTTTGCAATTTCCTCTTCCCGCGCGTCTCCTTCCGATTTCTCTCGCTCGAGCCTCACCTCCTTGCCGCGCTTGTGGCAATACCAAAATACAAATAGTAAGACTGGTAAAGG
This sequence comes from Geoglossum glabrum, assembly GCA_021527465.2. Classification (NCBI taxonomy): domain Eukaryota; kingdom Fungi; phylum Ascomycota; class Geoglossomycetes; order Geoglossales; family Geoglossaceae; genus Geoglossum; species Geoglossum glabrum. The sequence goes on along the minus strand of JAJDFE020000034.1, from coordinate 62,514 downwards.
CAGGTTAGTGACTTCTTTTGCAGGATATTTCTAAAAGTACAGGAATAAGGAAAACTCGAGTACCCACTGAATAAACCTAAGCTCCACAGTACATTCGTCCCAATAAATGCAGGCCAACGTAGCTTTAATACGTTCATAATCGTCTTCAGCATTCCAATCACAGCTCCGGGTTTCGTCACCAGGTCCTTTAGACTTGGGATCGCGAGCCCGGCTTTGCTTGCCGCAGCCTTCAATCCCTCACTGGCGCCAGCTGCTGCCACGGCACTCGCATCGAGGCCTTGAGCTTCGGCGGCCGTGGCAAGTAGTTCGGGTGCTAGTGTTGACGTTAGTTTTGTTGGGAGAGAAGCGACGAGCTTCTGGAGGTAATGCGGCAGTTTTGAGTAAGATTTCTGCAGCTGAGATGAGGAATCGTCAAGCAATTTGACGAGGTCATCGTACGCAGTTGGCACGCCATTGACGAGATCTTTAAGTATGATTGTAAACTTCTGGACGAGCTCGCGGGTCTCTTTACTTAGTGAGAAAGCGGAGTTGCCATCGGCTGCAAGGTTGAGCTTCTCAAGCGCAATCGCTATGTCTTGCTCCTCTACCTTGGCTAGTGCGGCGTGTTAGTGTAGGCATGTTAAGCCAGTGGGTTGTACCGACCTTCGTTCGGCGTGGTCAGGCTGTCGGTTTGAACCTCCGGTGCCTTCTTCTTATCTTTCTTGGAGAAACTCCTCTGTAGAAATGACCAAGCCTTGTTCTCTTTCTTCGCATTTCCCTTGTCTTCGGTCTCTTTTCCTACCACGTCCTCTGGCTGCATTTCCCTATTCTCCTCCAGAACCGCCTGCTCGACCTCTCTTGTGAGATCTCCAGCCGGATCATCAGCGACACGATCTGGGTGTCGTTCTGGAAGAGGTGGTGGGGTCTCCTGCTCAGCAACTATTTGCTGGAGGAATTGCTCATCGGTAGGAGAGAGGACTAGAGACTTGTGTTCAGCTGATTGATCTTGGTGCTTCCTTGCCCTCTTGTGCTTGATGTATTCGAGCATATTTGCAAAACTACCGCTCGTGAGGTAATTGTTATCCCGACGTTGTAGCCCAGCGTAGGTTCCAGAGGCTCTAGAGAGGGTGGCAAATTATTGTATCTTTATTCCGATGATGTTCTTCGATAACTGGGGATCGCCACATCACAACGTCACCAGCACCGCCACAGAGATGGAGATTTTTCCAGCCACAATCCTAACTCGCGAGGACTAGTCGAGTCGCGTTACAAGAATCTCGCGTTATAAGAATATGAATACGCGGCTCCACCCCGGTCCTAGGCTCTTACTATAAGAATATATAAGAATAATCGCGCTATAAGAATGGAGTCCATTGCCCCGACCATATTCCTGCAGCGCGACTCGACTGTATTTGGCCCACCGCCATGAACGGCTCCTCGACGTTGAACCTCTACTTGATATAAAGCTACGGGTTTGTTTCGTTTCTGCTTTACTCGAGTCTAACTAGTCTGACCAGGGCTTTCCTGCGATTTGCTTGACATATATAGCTGAGTTTCTTGGGGCTAGGCCTACCTCTTTTCCTTGTCGAAAGCCGTACCTTCCTTGACGTAGTTAGCGTTGGGTCTGCGATTCTCGTTCCGCACCGTATGTCCTGCTTCTTAACCAAAGGGATCTTGCTTATGCGCCTCCTCTTTATGGTTGACGAAATGCTGAGTGCTCTGACCCTCCATGTATGCTAGGGTTGATATCACGTCGGGTTTGACACTTATAATTGAGGTTGTAGCACTTGATAAATCCTGGTACTATGAATCTACTTCTTCTGCACAGTGAATTTGTGTCGCACTTCACAAAAGAATACTCTCTAGACTCACATATTATTCATCTCCTCCCTTGCGAACCTTCACGTCCAGCTTTTCGCCCGCTATTATCACAACCTCCCCCCTTGCAGCCCTCGCCCGAGTGACAGCGACTTCAACGAACTACTACGCACGACTAGCAAAGCAGCCGCGATGCCCAAGGCCAAAAAATACGGCCGTGTCCAGCGTGGGCAGCCACGTTTTGCTCCTGGGCAGTCGGTTCCTGGTAGCTTTTCCTTTGGTAAGGACGCTATGGCTGGGGGTCTCATTTGATTCCTAGATAGATATCTCAGCAGCGCTAACAGTCATCGTAGATGTTAGCAGTTCGGCTGCGAGCCTCTCACTCTTTCCTAAGGCTTGCGGAGTTAACGGTGAACAAGCAAATTGGACTAACGAAGAGACGGGCATCGGCGTGACAGACGATGGTGTAAGTGGACTAGCAAGACTCGAATAGAGTTGTTGCGAGCCTCATCGCGTGGCCTTCACTGGCATGTTATTCCAACTATTTACTATATTCGGGTCGAGAAAGTATCCCACTTCGGCGAGTGTGGTTGTCCTCCTATTTCCACACATGTACTTGTCACTACTACATACCGCCTGCCTCCACCCATTACCCCTTTGCCCTGTTTACCTTGTAGTACCTCCTTGCTCCTTCCGCGGGCCCCTACTTTGGGGTTACGCTTGTCGGAATTCCGTCTAGGGTCCATAAGTTTGTCGTATTTCTGGAGTTTTATCACGCCACTTGTATGTCGATCCGGTTAGGAGACTAACTCCCATCATAGGCAACATTTGAGACACCCAGGGAGACAGCCAGGAAGTCACCTTGGAATACACTAGAGCAGACGCTTAAGCAGAAACCTGAAGAGACATCCAACAAGCGGTGCGCATCTGCGTTGTCACGCCCTGATGAGTCTTCTAAAAAACTGCGAATTATGGGCGGCCGCCCCGCCACCGCGAAACGCGTTACAGCTGACCTCGACTCCGATGACGAAATTATCGTATCTATGAAGAATTCTGGGAAAAACTCTAAGCAGATCGCCGATCGTCTCAGAGATGAAGGACGTGTCAACTATAAAGACAAGACAATAACTTCACGATATGCTCGTATTATGAAAGCTCAAGCCGCAGCAATGGAAAGAAAGGCGACTTCAGAGCCTATCCAGTGGCAAGAAGATGATGTACGTTCTCATTTGATGGCAACCCACCCCAAAACTAACCTCCACTCTCAGTTGAAAGCACTCACCCAGGCTGTCGCGGCCGTGGACAAAAAACTCCTGATAGAGGCGGAGAACCTTGCGAAACGCAAGTGGCAGATGGTGGTGAGTCAGCTCAGGGTTTCTCGCCCACTAGGGATCTTCTCGAGGGCGGACTGCGAGAATCGTTTCAAGCGGCTAGTGGAACGCAACAATTCAAACCTCCAGTTTGGTGGGCCCCCAACTGGCGCCCCCCGACCCGCCAACTCTACCATCTGGAGCGGGTTTAACAGCGAATCCTCTTCCCTCCTCTCTTCTTCTCCCCCCGGAACTGACAATAGTGTTCATGACAATCCTAACGATGAAAGCTCCGGAGACGGCGATGACGAACGCGAATGTAGGGGCACTCAGAGCAAGGCTGAACCTATGAAGAAAAATATCTCTCCTAATGCTGCTAAACGAGCTGCCGCGAATGCCGCTATGAAGACGGCCATCACCAGTCGCATTCGCCGTGCCGCACTGCAGAGAGACCAAGGGAACGTGGTCACCTGGAACGCGGCCGCATGCCCCGGGTCCTGCTAGCCCCGGGTCTCGCCCGCCAGTGTCAGTACACCCGGCATAGGGAATAGGCATGAGGGGTAGCTTCATAACGTCGAGAAGGGGGCAGATGTAAAACCTGGTAGACATAGAATGATAAGAAGTTTAAATATAGCAAGCCATTTCTACAATAATTCCCAGAATCCCCCCACAAGATGCTCACTAGTGAACTACAAACAGCGGGATCACCCCGGAGCATACACTCCCAACCCCAACCCCCTCCCCACAACCTCACGGGAGTAGCCCCCGCACGAAAACCTCCCCCCCATAAACTAGGACGCTCCAGGAGGGGAAGAAAGAAGTTCTCCCCCGATATCCGATACTAAACCATGCGGGCTACGCCAGGGGAGCCGGAAACCCCCCAGGGGGGGGGGGGGGGAAAGTATAGGGGGGGAGCAAAACTGTGCCACTAATGAACTCCAATTAGCCTCGGGTGCGAAGTTAGATGGATGCGGTTTGGAAGGAGGAGGGTTGTTTGGCCTGGTTGGGTGATGTGAGGAATAGTCAAAAGGTGCTTTCTTTAGTGGGGGGGTAGTTTCCCTTTATTGTAGGGTTTTCTGTGAAGTCTATCAGGAAATCGGGCTACATGAATGGCTATTCCTGACCCTTAGTTGCGGGTCTCTACTTTTTGTATTCATATTGTAGTCACTTGAGCGAAGATGCACAGCGTTTTGAGGTGGCCAGGTCTCATTAGACTACCTCCTTGATGATCAGCTCTTCGAGTAGTGACCCCAACCCCGCGCGTTAAATGAGTGGTGGATGTAGCAGTAGTAGAAGTCGTACAGTACGTTGCCAGAGCTAGCCGGCGTTGCCTGGGTGAAAACAATCCACCGCCAATCATCACAGATTATCAGCGACAGCTGGATGACAAAGGAGAATTTGTACGAGGATGTCGCACGCAGTGTCATGCTTCCCCGGTCCTTTCTTCTCCGGGGTCAGATAACGGATACAAGGCTAGGTCTTGTAATTAGATCATAGTCCCAACTAGGGGTGAATGATCCTATCACATCCCTAAATTAGATCCGCATCATCACCCTAGGAGGGGAAGAAACAAGGTCGCAAAGCAAAAACGTTCTTCGTCAACACGAAGGCCCTGAACTAAAACGAATGGGTGGAGATTTGCGCAATCAACATAATTATGCCGATGTTCAAGACTAGGACGAGTGGAGAACCGGACCAAGAGCCGTTTCTCGAGGGCTCAATGTAGACGAACTGATTCCTGCACATTCTGTTGTTCGTTTCCCAACCGATTTGAATTTCCGAGTTTCGAGCGGACCCGATACCGCGCCGCGCAATCAATTTAGATAGTCTTGGGAGACCGACTGTTACTGTAGGCGGGCAGCAGTAAGCTGGGATAGCCCAATTATGGACAAGATACCCTCGCACGGAGACACAAGAGAGTTAGGGGACTTGCGTGATATCCACAATGTCATCCATATGATTGCACATTGCGACAAACAGGTCAAAGAACATTCTGCCACCCATCTCCATTTCCATCTGCATGGTGCCACTTCTCTTGAACGTCTTGCGCGATCTGATGATCAAAGCGAGATAGTGCGCTCGGAGCTTTGAATCCGTGTCCGGAGTGTTATCATAGGCGTAACGCATGCTGCGTAGAATTGTTGCGACCTCAATTCCGCTCTGTAGGCCCTGCTTGCGCAAAGCCAACCGTTTGAGCTCATCGAGTCCGAACTTTTCTGCAGTGCAGTAGATAACGGTGTCTCTGAGAACCGCACCGCCCACGTCCGGGTGATAAATAGTAGATCCAACAGCGCCACGGCCATAATGAGTGTGTTGCGGGGCTTGAGTATCCTCAAGCTCCCAAGAGTTTCGACGTTTGTTGTGGAGTAGGCGAGGGTAATAGTCGCCTTTGTAGAGGTATTCGAGGACAGACGAGAAGATTTCGGGATCTTCATCAGGCAGATCAACTGAGAATGTGAGTCAGCACAAACTGGTCGAAAAACAGCGATTCAAGGTGAGTTTGCGCACTCCGTTTAGCATGAGCCTCGAGGAACTTTCCCCTGCAGGCTGCCGCGAAAAACGGGGACAAGCAGAGGACGTCCTCGTGGGCTGCAAAAAGCCGCTGCTCCCTCCCAACAGTCAAGGTGATGATGGGAGAGGTGAGGGTACTTAGATGGGCGTCAGTTGCGATTCCCAGTATGTTGGTGTACATAGGTATCTTACGCTCCAAGCGGGGGACTATCTGCCTTTGGGAGCTTCTGTCTGGCGTGCTCTCTGAACGGCCTCTTCGCGGGTTTGGTGGCCTTGCTCGCGCGATTCTTAGAACCGTCCGTTCCAAAAGAGCGTTTGAACATGATGGGCGAAGAGAACCGAGACTTGACAGGCAAAGAGCGAAGGACTGGGGCGTGTAAATGGCCTAGCGGTTAGTGCTAAGCTGACGCAAGTTGCATAAGAGCTCTCCGGCGAAGTCCCAGGATGAGAAACCTGAAACTTCTCGAGAATCTGGGGTAAGATTCTCTCAAAATTCGGCGGCCACAGGAAGGAAGAGGGCGTGGGTGGAAACTGTGTTTTATCGCCGCTCAGGCTGACTCATCGCGGCGCTTCGCTGCCTGGCAAAATACAAGCACAGCCCCATCACCCTTATTGGCTGTTCGTCGATTGGCCAGACAAGATCTTAAAATGTTTATTATCTACCGGGATAACCTTTCTCTAGTGCAAGAGGTATTAGATTATCTAGGGCCCAGATATCGCGGCGATCTAAGGGAAACATGAACCACACTAATAGCACTAGCTGGAGCTCCAGAAACAAGCCCCACCCCCAGCGAGGAAAACTCAGAGCCTATCCAACCAGACTACCAATCCTGATGAGCTAACCGTGCCATATACATAACTAAATCGCGCGATAGTTGCGTGCATCCTGAAATCGTTGTTTCGAGCTCCATTACCGGAAGAAAGGCCATGTTTTCTGCAATATGTTGGACCAGAAACCGCCGTAGTTGATCATTAGAGTCTGTTGTATTCGGGTAAACGTATTTAGCAAGCTGAAGGACCCCGAATCCCGAGGAAAACTGGATTGTTTTCAGCTTTTCAATCGCAAGGTGCTGCAGCTCAGGCAAAAGCAGCTTCAGCGCCAAACAGTAGACTCTCGTACACCGACTTGCTTCATCCGCAAGCTGCTGGTCAGTCATGGCATCCCCGAGATGCGCAGCGTCTGTTCCACGACAAAAGAGCTTTGGTGTGTACTCAGACTCCTGCAAGAACTCCTTGACGGCCTCAAAGTCGCTCACATTGGAGCGAAGAAGGAAGATTCGGAGGACATGCGGACCAAGTTCGTCTCTGTCAATGACACTTGACTCAAGTACTGGCGATTTCTTGAGGATTTGGCGTTCAAGGATGAACTCGTCCTGCTGTTTACCCACGAATATTGTCACAAAATGGTCCCTATGTAGGCAGTTAGCGGATTTCTATGTACATTGGTATAGTAGCCATACATTTCAGGGTCATGTGTCACCACTAGTCCGACGGGACTGGGCTCCTCCTTCATTGGTTGTGCTGCAGCCAAGCTTTCAGTCTTGACACTTTTGGCAGGCTTCTCTTCAGAAAAGATAGCCTCTCTCTTCCGTTTCCCAGCTTGTTTCCCCATAGCCTTCGGAAGGGATTCAGGAGGCTTCAAGACAACGTTAGTTCCAATAAGCTCAGAAAGAAAGGGAGCAGAAGACATCTTAGCAACGCACCGACTTGATAGCTTGTTGGGGCCCCACACTTTCCGACTTTGAGTCTGAATCTTCTTCTGAAGTCCTCCTAATAATCTCATCAAGGGCTTCTTCAATAGCTCTTCTAGCATCCTCCTCCTCTCCTCTTTCCTCCTTGATACTAGGACTTATCTTTTCCAATAAACTCTTTAGTCCTTTAGTAGTTGCGAGCTTTTCTTTAAAGAACTTTAGGTCACGTTTTTCTGCAGCTAGTTCAAATGCCTTCAGAAGGCTTGGTGCTCTTGATGGCATGGGAACGCTGTCAACATTCAAAGGCTCGATGTCATATCGGGAAACCCATCGGCTTTGAACGATATTAGTAAAAACCAATAACACTAAGGATGTGGCTGCTGGGTGCAAACTCTAACCCAATAACTCACAATTTCATGACCTCGAGTACTATCACTAAGATTTCCCGGCTGACCAAAGAGTTCTCCAGCAGTCTAGATTCATCTGATACCCAAAGTTCAGATGGGCGTCCGATAGCAATCTCCTCATCACATACTATGACAGGGCCGCGACCACCAATAACTGACTGGCGTAGTTGCCAATAATCACCAGCCATGATTCTTGCATCTCTCACTGCCGGGTGGAGCGGGCCCAATATGGCCCGCCCAATCGTATCTTGAGGGTGCCCGTCGTTCATGACCACTAACATAAATGTACTGGCCTGTGTAGAAGGAACCAGTGAGCGATAATAGCAAAGAGAGGCAGAGGCTAGTGGTGTTGAGACTGCTAATAAGAATTGTCTCCGAACAGAGTAGTGTGCAGGGTCGGTTCTGCTCGAGAATCACAAATGAAGTAGATATAGAAAGGTTTTCGAAGAGGATAGTCTTTAGAAGAAGGTAAAGGAGGAAACTAGTAGGCAATAATCAATGATGTATGAGCTGTGGGTTGAAGCTTTACTGATAAGAAAGTAAAAAAGTGGCTGACCCCTTTGGTTGAAATAGACACAATCCACGGAATAAGGGTATAGAACTAGAAGTTTGACCCAGTAGGTCTGCTGTATAAGTTAATTAGGAGTTCCGGTATTCCCAGATATTCTCGGTTTCGACCTAAGGTGTAACTAACCAAACCCTCCATTCTATAAATTAGATTATTTAGGGGCAATGGGGCTTCCAGTGTTCATTCGCAACCCGCTGACTGGAAGCTTACTCACCAAAGGACTTACTATCAGACTTATTGCCAAGGCACCTCCCCCACCCCAGGGAAGTCCGAGGGAACGCTCACTAATCTCTCTTGCCTGTATGCCTATCGCCTAATTCATCCTAGCTACTTCCAGTTCAACAATGAAGCGAAATTGCTCATCGAGCATCCATCGGATCAAGCTGACTAATTCCTGCTTCTCCGTTATCGCGGAGATTTTTGGGCCCTCCACCAGCACTATTACCAATTATAACTCTCACCCTAGAGCTCAATAGTACCCTGAAGACCCCGTTAGTGGATCCCCGGGCAGTCGAGTTCGACTCTCTAGAGCAAGCTTCCAAATTCATTCGCCCGGAGACGCGCCGGGTGGCGATACTACTCTCGCGACATTCGAAAAGCCCAACTCACCCTGAAGGCGGGCTTATCTCGGAAACCGCTATCCAGATAGCTAAGGTGTGTAATTCCCTAAGTTGACATGGCCATAGGAGCGGGGCCTGGTGGCGGCGGTGGTTGACCTACAGTACTCCGACTCTAAGTTAGTGTCGAAGCGGGACAACAGGGCGTTATTCAAACAAAAGTTCTTCCAAAGGCTGCCTAGATGGAGTTCGATGGACTTGATCGAGTACGAGAGCTGGTCCGCGGTTGAAGAAATGTACCGAATCTGTAGTTAGGGGCATAGGAAGCCCTTAGCCTATGGCTAAGGTATTTCTAGTGGCATTGCAATTAGCACACCACGAGAAAGCCAACATAAATGCCACCACTTCAGTCCGTCGACCTCGTTGTTAGACCTGGAAGTGGTATAGCAAGCATGGCTGTCCGTATATGCGATGCTAATGGCACCGAGCACAAGAATTGGTGTTTTATGCTAGCCCCATCAGTTCGCATCACGATTTTAGAGTGACGGAAATATAGTATACTATATTGCACAGCTGTAGGTGTTCTAGAAGATGAACTAGGAATACGAAGCGTTCTATTGCCTTAAATAGAGAGCCACTAGCGATAAAGGAGTTCCCTGCCTGCATGATACAAAGGGTGCCGACCGTATCCGACTGCAGTCTGCAACCGGGGCAACGAAAGAACTAGGAAAACGGAGTTGCAGATATGACAACCTAACCGTACTTCGCAGAGGGTAGCAGAAGACTAGAATTCCTCCGCAGCATGACGCAGAATGCCTTGTACGCTATCAAATCTTTTAGAGCATCCGACTTCGGAGTTTCACCCCAGGCCGGCAGGGAGAGTATCTCAAAGGCGGGAATAGCCTTGTCGTTTCCTCGCGGCTAGCTTCTCCCGAAGTCCATGTAGGCCGTATTGCACCGCGAACATACACACCGCTATAGCGATGGCTGACAAGATAGCGATGACGGCATGTTCCCACCCTTTATACGACGGGTCGATCCACTTGTAGGCGTAGTATCCGGTTAGAAGCCTCCCCAAATACAACCAACCGGTGTAAGCAGCGCAGAGGCTAACAAGGCCTACAATATGGGCCCAGACAGGCTTGAGGTTTGTTAGCATGAGTTTGGGAAAGTTTCAAGGAAGGACAGATCCATACCCATTGGCGCTTAATACTACTCAAAACCAGAATTTCAAACAGCGCAATTACGGAATTCACGAAGTGCAAGTTAAATAGCACAAAGCCCCTCAGCCACCCGTTGCGGAACGGCTTAAGCCACAATCCATCTGCCCCCGAGAAAATCTCTGGAAAGCTGACCTCAAGGTCTTTAACTGGGACTGAAGGCACTAGAATCAACCAAAAGACGATCGTGACAACAAAAGGGATAGAGACAGCGGCGGTATAGAAAATGGAGAACGACAGTCTATTGAAATATTTGGTGGACTCCCTAGGGATTTCGAAGAAAGTCCTGAATCGCCCCCAGAGTGTGTAGTCTGAGTTGGAAGTCACGGTCGATGGCTCCTTGAAGTGTAGACCTGTCCAGTACTAACGATTTAGAAAAAAAATTAAAGTTAGTAAAGAATACCTATTGCTACCGCAGTGATCCTGTTTCTAGGAATTGAACAGCGTATCTAGTAGTCGTAGGGCAGACACGGTATACGAGTCGCAAGAGATGAGCCGCAACTTACAGCAGTGATACAGTAGTATAGAAGCTGAATGAATAGGCTGACGTTGCCCATGAAAAAGACGAACATCATCCCTCTACCGGCAATGGCGATCTCGAAAAACAGGTCCATACCGAGAACAAACATGAGGTATGCAGCAATAAGGGATCGGATAATGACAAGTCCCTTCTGGGAGAGAAAAAGCCATGGAGAGTGACAGGCGAGAAGAAAAATCGATTGATCTTTCGGAGGTGGGCTGCACCGTGGAAGGAGAGCTGATATTTCAGACATGAGGACTGATGTGAAGAGAGAAGGTTACTGCCCTTTGAGCGAGCGTGGTACGGGATCCTTGGGTAGCTGTGCAACTTAGAGTGGGAGAGAAAAGAGATGGTTGGTGCTGGTGAAAGGAAGATGACTGGAAGGGAAATACGAAACCGTTATACACAGCGGGGATACAGCTGAGGAAGGGGCACCGTAGCCTCAGGAACTATCTCAAGAGTTTGGCGTTTGAAAGTAGGAGCGCCCGAGAATCAGATTGGATACCTAGCTCGGCAGTCCAGGTACACGTTCTTTCTTCATCAGAGAGTACACGGGGAGCGACCATAGCTTAACTCCCTAGTATACAAAATCAAGCCACAGCCCAGGACATTGTATGAAGCCCTAAGTACCAACTGACGCAAATGCGAAGGCGTACATGTAGAAGCGTGTTCTTGACCGGATGAGGTCAACTAGAGTGGGTGTGCCGCGTAACTTTTCCACGCCAAGGTTATAAAAATGCGCCCCCTCATTTGCGACGCCGTCCTGCGCTCGTGGGTCTCAGGTGATCAGGGGTGAGCACATGTTAGAATGTAAATCGTATGTCTTGCGGCCTCTCTACTGTAGAACCTTTAACAGAAGGGCTGCTGTGATAGTGTTGTTTTGGCCTATTTGTATTGTGATAGCCTTCATCATATGGCCAGTGAGTAGTACCTACAGGCATAATCCCCTATACTGTGATAGCTACTATACTGCTACCCAATATTAGCTCTTTATCAACAATAATAGTTAAAGTGCTAAGAATGATGAGTTTTACTAAGGGGCCAGACAGTTTCCTATACTTATATAGAGAGGGAAGTAATTATATGAAGAAGAGTATATATAACTTTATATTAGTTTATTTTTTAATAACTGTTACAAATATAGCCTAATTTAGCCTATAAGCCTCTTCATAAGTCTTATAAGCTTATTATATAGTTTATGAACTCTTGAATGAATTCTGTCATAAGCATAATTCTAGGTGCTTGAAAAGCAATGTTAGAACTACTCTGTATTCGACGATTCAAAGTTAGGGAAGAGAAAAGGTTTATGGAGAGGCTTTAAGCTTATATATATAGAAAAATGCCTTTTGAACTCCCCTTCATATACCATAAAGTCCGCATATATGATAAGCTTCATGATAAACTCTTGCAATAAGTTTATTAGATATAAGTAGATTTATAGGTATATTGTAGAGTTCATATGAAGGGCCTAGGCTTAAAAACTATAGTCAGTATTTGTACAAAGAGTTGTGAGCTATGTAATAAGCTCATGAGACTTGTGAGGAGGCTTGCAAGCTAGATTAGATTAGGTTATATTCATAACAAACTCCAACTATAACTATTAGATCATAAACGTCCTTATAGCTCATATAAATTTATTATATAAATTATAAACCTCTATATAAACCTTAATTGATATGTTCCACTACTCACTAGTCTGTTCCAGTATAAAGTGCTAATAATGAAGCTCTTGTAAGAAGACTCTCAGCTGTATTGGATTATCTAAACTGCTTCTGGTTATTAAAAGGCTCAACGATATCAAACCTCCATGATGACAACAATGTTTATAAGCAAGTAGCCGCAAACATTCTCTGCAACTATACATATTCTAACTCGTCCAAACAGATGACAGGAACAACTTTTAAGTCTTTTATTGATAAGATATCACTACAAAAACAGTATGTTAGGATAATGAACTTATGAAAATGGTAAAAGTACTAGACTGATGACATTACCAGTATCAAAGGAAGTTGAGGCAATGGAAGCTAGGTTAGAAAACGAGGTAGCTAGCAGAGAGTTAGCAGAATTGTATATTTAAGTAATTCACTGCCTATAGTAAGATAGGTAACAATTAGTTTTTACTTTACAGAATCAAAAGTACCTCTGCTAATCCAAATTACTTTTTTACTTTCATGATAATTATATTGCCTCTATGAACGTAATACAACTACTCCATGCCAAAGTCTTTCTATCATTACTATAAGTCATTACATTACTAACTATCCCTAAGATTCATGCTATAATCTTACAACTATCTATAAGAAGTGCAAGCTATAGAGAGTAGGTAATTAGAGTAGTTTATTGTCTATTGAACCCTCTTACTTTATATAAGTTCCTTAAGGAGATTGATTTTATCTTTTGAAAGTATTCTACTAGTCTTACAAACTTGATATCAATGAAGGTATAACTATTGGCTCCTTTATTGATAAGAAAAGAAGTCTTGATATCTAGTCCATTATTATTAACTGTATATAGAAGAGTAAATACATTCCCACCTAGTAACTGACTTATGTTAACTTCTGTTACCTCAACACTATTTAGCTCTAAAGAGAAGACTTCCTTTAGAGGCTTTTTTTCTTTAGCTTATCAGGTACAAGATCTAGGGATACAGTGGTTAACTTCACAGTCAGGATCTGCTTAATTTGTTCAATCCTTGATTTTGAGCAGTCTTATACTATATGTTCTAGCTTGAAGTAGTTGTAGCATTTAAGATCTGCTACGTTAGCCTTCAAAGCTGTAGGATTCTTAGGGTTCATAGGTCTGGTTATAGTTTGAAGATTATCATGAATGTAGAATCTTGGTGCTTGGAAAGCGAGGTAAGACTACTTCTATTCGACAATTCAAAGCTAAAGAAGAGAGGAAATGTAGAAGGAGACCTCATGTTTATATATATAAGAAGAGAGAACTCTCAAACCCGCCATGAACTGTCATGAGCCATGCCAGCTGCAGTTGGGCTTACTGACTATACTACAAATGGTAGTGGTTCGCGGTATGGTCTGTTCATAAGTCCATTAGGCAGTAAGCACAGTTGAGGTCCACGTAGAGTCTTACATCATGGTTAAGGCCCATGTAGAGGTTCGAGGGCTTTGTGCAAGGTGTGTGGGTCTGGCGATAAGCTTATGCAGCTCTGTGAGGCTCGTAGAGGCTAGATCAGAGACTCAAATCGGAGGTTTGTAACAGGCTGCACAAATCTATAATATATCTGATACTTCTCTTCATTAGAGATTAAAAGGCATATAGCCAAAGGCAGAAACCAGGCTGAAAACCCAACTTCTAAATGAGTTAGAAGAGAGAGTCTTTATTCAACATATAGTTGACTTAGATAATCTAGGATTTTCTCCTCGACTGAAGGATATAGAAGATATGGCCAACACAATCCTCATGTCACATTGTGGACCTCTGATCAGTAAGCTCTGGGCGTATCAACTTGTAAAGCGCACTCTAGAACTAAAGACATATTTTTCATATTCCTACGACTACTAAAGAGCACAATGCAAAGATCCCAAACTTCTTGAAGTTTGGTTTCAGCGTGTTGCAAATGTGAAGGCTAAATATAGTATTCAAGATAGCGATATCTAGAACTTTGATGAGACTGGATTCATGATTGGCATGATTTCTAGCAGTATAGTTGTCATAAAAGCTAATCAAAAGGGAAAAAGAAAGGTAATACAGCCAGGCAATCGAGAATGAGCTACTGCTATTACTTGTATCAATGCCGAGAGTCATCATATTCCGCCGTTTTTAGTTGTCAAGTATTACGAGCCTCTGATCTGAGCCTCTGATTTAGTCTCTACGAGCTTCACTGAACCACATGAGCTTATTGCCAGACCCACAAACCTTGCGTAAAGCCCTCAAACCTCTACATGGGCCTTAACCATGATGCAAGTCTCTACGCAGACCTCAACCAGACTTACTGCCTAACGGACCTACGAACAGGCCATACCATGAGCTACTATCATTCGTAGTATAGCCAATGAGCCTAACTGCGGCTGGCATGGCTCATGACAGTTTATGGCAAATTCAAGAGTTTTCTTTTCTCATATATATAAACGCGAGATCTCCTTCTACACCTCCTCTTCTCTTTAGCTTTGAATCGTCGGGTAAAAGTAGTCCTATCTTGCTTTCCAAGTGCCTGAAATCTATATTCGTGATAACTTTTTATAGTCCAAACAGATCACTAGGTATAACAAGTAAGGCACTCAGTCACCCGCTCCATCAAAAGTATGCAGTGGGTGCCCTGAAGGTATGTCTTGCTCTGTTCTATGAAAGGCACCACTCCAACCCATGTAGGGAGAGGAGTATAGTACCTCTGAAGCTACTGAACAACTGTAAGCCAATCGGTAGACCAGTCTTGATGCTTGCGCACTTGGACACTAAGTCATATCTATCAATGTACTCTTATCCTTACTGAACTTGAATCTTGATAGCACCAGGAAACACTACCTCATACATCTGGGAAATGAAATTATTATAGGTTTTCCATGCCTCGTACAAGGTTAGCTGGTATGCAGCGTAAGAATGGGGTATTCCTTTGTCGGCTAGATGCTGCCCCCTTAATCCTGTGCTTATCTGTATCTTCTAACACATCAATACTTACTGCTATAGCCCTGAGTGTTTACCGAAATGGGGTTTGTCTGCAAAGCCCCGCCTCTCAACAACATAGCTGCTACAGACTTGTAGCATCCTCCCTAGATTTCAACCTTGTTTTACCTCCCTTCGCTTGCTGTCAAGCTCTTCAAGGTGGCTGCCAACTTGCCTGCAATGACTAAAATCTATTCATGACTCCAGGACCTCCCTCTCCTGCCTCAGCGTCTTTCGGGCAGCTGAGTGCCCACCTGGTTCCCAATACGCTTACTATGCTTTACCTACCATTTTGTGCCTGGGTCCGCTGCCCCCTCCTGCTTAGCGCCAGGAGGGTCGGGTTTCTGTCTAACAGGTAGCTCTCTTGTCCTCTACTCGAGAAATGCAGTTGGCAGTTTGTTTGCTTAAGGCGTTGTGGTGATAGTTCAATATGGGGTGGTAAATCGCAGGTCGGCGGAGAAAGGAGACCCCTACTGTCTCTGTCTCCAGTGGGGCCTCACAGGGTGACGGTCTGCTTGTTGCACGAACCAAGTGCGCTGAGGGGCGCAAAGTTACTTCTCCTAATGTCTGGTACTCGTAGGAGCTCCTTAGCCCTAGCCATGCAGCTCATGATATTGTTTCGTCCCTCCTTCCCTTTTTCTTTTGTTGCCATCTGTTGCCCCTTACTCTTTATATAGATTCAGCTCTTTTCCTTTACTTTGTGCTGTTGTAAAGCACTAGCAATGAGACTCCCACAAAAGAGGCTCATAGCCATGTCAGACTTCCAAAACTGCTTCCAACTGCCAGAAGATATAACGACATCAGATCTTCACAAAGACAATATGATCCATAAGTAAGCAACATCTGCAACTATATACAACTACCAAGCAAACAACAGAAATAACTTTCTACCTCTATTGACAAAGACGTCGCTACGAAAGCGATATACCAGAAAAACGACTTCTGAAAGCAGTAGATACCGATCCAACGACATCACCAGTAGTAGACAATATAGCCGGTAGCAGAAAGAGTCAAGACAATGGGAGTCAGGTTAGAGAACAAGGTAGCCATCGGGGAGCTGGCTAAACTATATATTTAAGCAGTCTGCTGCTTATAGTAGAATGGGCAGCGATTAGTTTTTTACTCTAAAGAATTAAGAGTGCTTCTGCTAATCCAAACTTCGTTACATTGTCTCTAAGAACATTTTATAATGACTTTATGCCGAAGATCCTCTGTCGTCTCTAAGCCGTTACACTACTAGCTAAACTCTAAGATCTACGCTACGGTCTTACAGCAGTTCTTGGCCTTCGTGACCTGATTGCTGTGGTTTGTCCATCTGTTTGTTTAGATCTCTTAGCTTTTTGATATCTGAACTGCCTGCACATGCTCAAAGTTGCTTGCCAGTTCCCATAATGATTCCAATAGACTTCATACCTAACCATCATTCTCCTCCAGCTATCAACTCGTCCACCTCCTTGCAATAACTAGCCTCTACGCGAGCTGGTATGCTACCATTCAGTGGGCAATCATCACAAGATGAAACTAGCTCTGCTGACATATCGCTTATAAACTTTATTGTCTGTTGTCTCGCAAGCCCAGGTTCTTGACTCTTTCAACAATAGTTATAACCTCCATCCTTGGTTTGTGGCCATCAGTCTCATCTAAACAGAAGATTGAAAAGCTATGGTGAACCATAAGTATCTGTAAAATTTAGATAGGCTACCTCGCATCTGACTTGGGATGATAAGGCTTCGGCCTCCAAGTTCTATATGGGCCCAAAGCAAAAGATGCATTGAGGTCGCAAGAAGCATCCTTCTCAAGCTCTAAGAAGGTCCGCGAGCCAACCTTGACAGTGTGAGCACAGTGCGCTCAGTGGCCTGAGCTTTCATTTTCTGACCACATGAATAGCTAAGGGCGATAAACAAGGACTAATCATATAAAAGCAGTGCTGCTATCTATAAGCGCGAAGCTGAAAGATTCGTAATAACAATTTTGATATGGCACTTTGTTACGAAGCGCCATAACTCAAAGGGCTTTACAGCTTCAGGTACAGGCACATGAATGCTGTAGCATTAGCAGTAGATATTGAGAGGAGAATTTTCATGGCCTGGCTAGAATTAGGCACCATTCTTCTGTATAAATATATTTTATTATATTCACTATAAAATAGCCTAACCCAGTGTAAGGCACTAGCAATGAGGCTCCCACAAAGGAGGCTCATAGCCGCGTCAGACTTCCAAAACCGCTTCCAACTGCCAGGCGGCATAACGACATCAAACCTCCACAAAGACGACATGATTCATAAGCAAGCAACATCTGCAACCGCATACAACTGCCAAGCAAAACAATGGAAGCAACTTCCTACACCCATTGACAAAGACGTCACTACAAATACGGTACGCCAGAAGAGCGACTTCTGAAAGCAGTTGATACCGAGCCGACAATATCACCGGTAGCAGACGACGTCACCGGTAACAGACAGAGTCAATACAATGAGAATCAGATCAGAGAACGAGATAGCCGTCGAGGAGCCGGTTGAACCATGTATTTAAGCAGTCCGATGCCCATAGTAGAATGGGCAGTGATTAGTTCTTCTTACACTACAGAATCAAGAGTACTTCTGCTAATCCAACTTCGTTACATTGTCTTTAAGAATACTTTACGACGACTCTATACCGAAGATCCTCCGTCGTCTATAAGCTGTCACACTACTAGCTAAGCCCTAAGATCTACGCTACGGTCTTATAAGGTTGAGGAAGAAATAGCAATGGATTTATACTTGAGGTTAACAAGAATGGACAGTAATGTTGCTAGAGTGGCCATATAGTTTGTAACTATTTGTATAAGTACTGACTATAGTTTCTGAGCCAAAGCCTTTTATACAAATCCTGTAACATATCCACAAACCTACTTATACTTATCAAACTCATAGTAAGAGCTTATTATAGAGCTCATCATATATATAGACCTTGTGACATATGAAGGGAAGTTTGAGAGGTATTCTTCTATATATATAAACTTAAAACCTTCTTACAAACCTCCTCTCTTCTCTAGCTTTGAATTATTGAATATAAAGTAGTTCTAACATCATTTTCTAAGCACGTAGATTTGTACTTATAATAATCATCTCTACTATGGTAGCCAAGGTAAGTAATGTTAGCATCTACATGCAAAATTCTATATGGATACTAAAATTACTTACTCCGGCTACCATAGTATATCTGTCACGAACGTGAATTCCAGGGCTTGAAAAGCAAGGTAGGATCACTTCTATTCGACGATTCAAAGCTAAAGAGAAAAGTAGGTCTCGAAGGAGACCCCGCATTTATTTATATGAGAAGAAGAAGCTCTCGAACCCCCGGTATGGGCGTCTCGAGGCGTCCGTGCCGTGCTAGGTGCGGTTGGGCTTGCAGGCTATGCTACGAATGGTAGCAGCTCGCGATGAGGCCCGTACGTAGGTCTGTTGGGCAGTAAGTACAGTTAAGGTCCATGTGGAGGCTCGTGGGTCCGGCGATGAGCTCATGCGGCTCGTAGCGACTCGCGGAGGCTTTAGATTGTAACAATATCATTATCTTAATATCATTTTTTCATGTTCTTCCACTATATAATAGGTTTATTTTACTATATCTATTCTTGTCAAAGGTATTGCAAGGTAAAATTGTTGTCATGTAGTTGGTAATTCTATTGGCAATACTAAAAGCTAGTTTTCAAATATAGAAAGTTATTACTTGTATTTTAATTTATCTATATTAATTGGAACTTTCATTATTCTATTATCAGTTTACCTGAATTAGTGAAGTGAAGTTATACTACCTTATATTAATGAGTTTTGTAACTTTGATAATAGTAATATTGTCTTTCTGTCATAATGTTATTGTAGTGTTAGTGGGTAGCCTTAAATATCATGAGTAAGTAATATTAGTTAAACCTTATATTCTTAAGCCTTATCTCTTATAGTAGGTTCATAAGCTATATAATAAACTTAAGGGGCTAAGTAATATGAAACTCACAAGCTAGATTATATTTGTAATACTATTGACTAAAACTAATAAATTTTGGGAGCTAATAAGCTCATTTTCTAAAGCATTATTTACAGTTTAAAGAACTGATATGGCTGGGGTTTTCTCCGGACTCAAGGACTTCAACCTAGTCGAAGGTGTTTCGACATGTTTCAATCTTCAGAGGGTAAACAAGCTCGGATTTGCATAAGTTGAGCGTGAAAGTCAAGGTGCGCAGCAGATTTCTGCACTATCACCTAGCTAAAGCGGCGTCACCTGGGTGGGTGCAGGGCGCCGTTTTGTGTCGCCAAACGTTAGAGCAAACATCTGGCCAGATCAAAGCACAACCCGTACATCTAGTGCGGCCTAAGGTCGAAACCCCACGGTAGCGACATCTGCCCGCTGTCCATAGCCTTGAATTTACCGACAAGCTCATCTCCCACCTGTGATGCTTTCTTCACTGTCCAACCTAAATCCTCGGCAGCTAGCTGCGCAAGTGCTAAATTTCGGCCTCATCCTCTCCACAGCGTTCATGCTATGGAAAGGCCTCTCTATCGCCTCCGACTCACCCTCGCCAATAGTGGTCGTACTGTCTGGGTCTATGGAACCGGCCTTCCAAAGGGGGGACCTGTTGTTCCTTTGGAACCGAGGGCAGAATACGCAGATCGGGGAGATTGTGGTGTATAACGTTCGGGGGAAAGATATCCCTATCGTACACCGGGTGGTCAGGCGGTTCGGTGGAGGGTAAGTCGATCACCTTCGCCCTAGTTTCCTTGGGGCACAGATGAGGTTATATTTTCCACTTATCTACATTTCTAGAGGAATGTGTGGTTGACCATGAATGTGCTCTAGAAACACTCCGTTACAGCTCCTAACGAAAGGCGACAATAACCTGGCGGACGACACTGAGCTATACGCACATGGTCAGGATTACTTAAACCGAGAAAAAGACATCATTGGTAGTGTCGTGGGATACATGCCCTATGTGGGCTATGTCACAATCTTGCTCAGCGAACACCCTTGGCTGAAGACGGTTATGCTAGGTTTGATGGGGCTGATGGTCATCGTACAGAGGGAATGACTGCGAGAGAGAGTTTGGGGCATTCCGCGTTTCATTGAGAGTAAGCCTCGCGAGCGTCCAATGTCAAGACGCCCTCCAAAGTTGATAGGTCGCGCTGCTACGTACGAAGTAGGTAAATGCGGAAACAAAAAAGGTTATTCCTATTGGTTAATACGGACGGCAGGACTAGTAGGGAGCCGTTGACCAAAATATGTAGTATCTACAGCATAGTACTAGTAAAATGAAGCATCAAGCCGAAAGGCCCTCAATATCGAGTTGCCAAATATAACATGACACTTTCTATCAACTTTTTAAGAGAGGTAGTTGACAGTCGGTGCCGCGGAATTTGCTGTTTGTTTGCCCACGTATCGGTTAAGACAAAACTACCAAGCTTTTGATTTGACAAGGGTCATCTTGCTCCACTTGTCAGCCTATCTACACCGTACTTAGCTTCGCCCTTTGACATCTTTGTAACCCGCCTCAATCATAGAAGCAGCGCCTGTCCTCACGTATTGCACACCCAGCTGGCTAGGCTCTACTTGTGCTAAACCCTTCTAAAAAAAAAAACTCTTCTTCTGCATCCTTTCGTCCTAGATTCCACAGAACAACAGGTCTCATGGCTGGCGGGCAAAAGCGGATCGCCAAGGTATGAGCGGCAGAGTCCTATGTACTCGTGGGGCCACGGCGCATCCGAAGGGTCAAGAGTTCTAATATGAACTCGACAGGAGTTCGCCGAAGTTACCCGGAACCCTCCGGAAGGGACCAAAGTCTGCCTCATTAACGAGGCCGATATGTACAACTGGGATATCACGCTTGAAGGCCCTAAAGATTCTCCATATATGGTACAGTAGACCCCATTCCTAAAACAAATGCCAAAGCCAACCCGTTTCGTTCATAGGGCGGAATTTTCAAGCTTCACCTTGCCCTTCCAAACGATTACCCGTTCAAGCCACCCACACTCAGCTTCAAAACGAAAATCTACCACCCCAACGTTAGCAACGATGAAAAGGGTTCTATGTGTCTTGGGATGCTGAGGAGCGAAGAGTGGAAGCCATCGAGCAAGATCTCAGGAGTATTACTAACGGCAAGGAATCTCTTGATAAATCCTCATCCTGACGACGCAATCGAGGCCCAGATCGCGGACCAATACAAGACTAAACTCGACGACTTTGAGGAAGCCGCAAGGGAATGGACCAAGAGGTATGCGAAGGCATGAATCTGAATGTTGTCGCACGCACACAAGGGAGTGTGCTCAGCGGGGCTTGTCACGAGAGTTGCGTTTGGGCATTTGAGACGCATTGCATTCACGGATGTCGCTCTTTCTTATGATGTATATCCTGGGGGGACCCCCACTGAAACTCACGTCCTAAGAACTGGGGGCGAAGAGTAATAATATTTGTCTGTGCTCTTCTAGTCGACCCTGTGCCGTACCATCAATACAAGGCCATGAGCAATACAAGGGTCTCACCAAGGGCACTCTGCACGACTAAGAACTCAAGCTTACGTCCAGTTGACAGTGTGGCGGGAGTGGATCGTGAAAACCATAGAATGTGTGTTTTTCCAGTGTTCGTTTGTGTTGGCGAGATTACCCAGCAAAGAGAAATTTCAAAGTGCTGTTAGCTGGGTCGAGACCTTGCAAAGACTTGTATTATAAGCCCTGAGCGCTGTTAGATTACGGCAAACACGACTCGCGATAGTTGGAACCGTCGACGTTTCACACACAGATCCAAGATAAAGACCACGCAATTATCGATCAGCCCTATACGTACAGAGTACTCTGCAGTATATACTCTGTACGTTGTTGAACACGCGCCGTAGGACACGCCGAAGTTGCTCAATCTCCGAATGGCCCCAATGTTCATATGCTCCTAGATACTGTACTACGTAAGCCACCCGAAGCGGAGAGGCAATTTGGTGTACATATATTGATCTCATTTCGTCGCGTTGCCCGAAGCAGCGCGAGTAATAATATTCGCAGTAAAATTTGGGCTCCAAAGTTACTCCGAGGTACGTGCGCATCCCAGTGAATCGGAAACACTCCAGGGCCTGACACCCACCCAAAGCAGCGTCCGCGCCATCGACTTGAGAAATCTGCCGACCAACCGCAACTCGAGACACCCACGCGACGTTATACTTCCTCCTCACAGGCCTCCATGCACCTCCGGAGTAATTGGAAGTAGCCCAATCGTCGAGTGCAGGGTCGGTTGGCTGCGTATGCAAATCTCCTCCTCATACTGCGTCCTGCATGCAGGTACAGCGATTTACTCCGTACCTTTACCACTAGAAAAGGGCCATAGGAGGTATTTTAGACGGCACGCACAAACCAACAGAGAGAGTGCGAAAAGGACATACAACACGCACTCTGCACGCTCAAGTCCTCAAAGAGCCTGTCATTTCCGCCTGGGCTTGTTGCAATTGAAACAACATCCTCCGGGAGTAGTGAATATCAATACATCTACCCAAGGAATCGAACCCCCCTCCCAGAGTTGGTGCAACTTCGGACAAGCCCTTCCGCGCCGCAATTCCTGGTCTCAGTCGGTCAGCGGACAGGACATCTGCTCACATATTATCGATGAGACTTCGATAGCATCAAGCAACGCGTCAATACCTGCTCAGGTTCTCCACGCGTAGGCAGCGCCCGGATAAATCTCAAGGGGGAGCCGAAATTGGGCTGTATTGGCTTCTATATCTGAAGTTGATAGTACCCAGGTATGGTTTTGGCAAACGCGGGTAGCTATGACTATGCACACGAGAATAGGACGAGCTGGAGCAGAACGGGCGAGGCAATGGACATGGATATGGACAAGGGAACACATGCAAAAGGCCGTGATGACTTATATCACCTTCGTCCCAACTTGTCTCCTACTTCTCCTCCACCGCCGGCAACAATGATCTACCCTATGGAGTTACAGAGGTCGCCACAGTCTTCAGCAATGCCAACCCAACGACCCCAAACAGGAAATCAGATGAATTCGGCATCCATGCGGCCGAACCCAAACCTCGCACAACGATCTTCACTTCGAAAGAAATTGTCAGTACCGGCAAGGCTGGGGCAACAGAAACCGCATGAACCATCTGCAACAACCGGAGGAGCGAAAAGTCCATCTGAGCTAGCGCCCTATTCAAGGCCCGTAGTTCAACCCCATAGGCAAACACTGCGGCCAAATACGGCGAAACCTAGGAACGATGAGAACCGGAAGCCATTACCGTCCCTACCTCCCCCAGATGCTCGAACAACTCCTCCACAGATGCCTCTAGCCTTTGCAAAGCTAACAAGAGACCGAGGGTCATCATTCACCTCACAGAAACCCCCTCAATCACAGACAAGGACGCAAATACCCCTCCGACCAGCAAATTCCGTCTCGGACCTAGGCTCCGGCAGCCTTTTACAGCACCGATATAGAAGCCAATTCCAACAGTCCAATTATAGACCAGAGCGCGGTCAGAGTCCGCGGGATACCAACACCCCACCACATCGGCGAGAGCCTCTACAGCGGCAAAGGCACGATGGGCGTAACGACGAGGAAGTGCGAGCGAGTTTCCGATCCGCCCTGACAACGAGCTCGAGCTACTTAGGCAGCGGGACAGAACGGAGTAGTGTTTTGACCAAAAGCAGCTCTACCAGCGAGTTTTATGCGAATGGGAACAGCGTGCATGACCTTGAGGTGGATACTACAGACGAGGGAATGAGTGTGGATGACGCAATTGGGATGTACGCTGTGGGTTTTGATGATTCGAATGGCGAGGATGGCGAGACCAATGAACAGAATACACATAGTAAGGAGCTGGCAGAGGCAATGGATGGTACAATAGTAGATTCGCCCAAGACAGAAACGCCATCTACAGCCGTCCGGCTGTCAACGAACTTCACCGTGGATGAACCGCCGGGAAACCCGCCAACATCTGTGCCATCAATGGCGGAGCCGCGCGATCGCTACGGCTTCCGCAAAGTAACACAATACGTCACTCTCGAACAATATGAAACCTGGAACACTCAATACACAGAAAACCTTGACCGGCGCAAAAAGAAATGGACAGCTCTCCTAAAAGATTCTGGTCTGTCCACCGAGAACCCTCTCCGGTTCCCCCCAAAATCAGCAAAGACAAAGCGCTATATCCGAAAGGGCATCCCACCGGAGTGGCGGGGCGCAGCCTGGTTCTGGTATGCGGGTGGACATACCCGATTACTAAAACACCCCGGCTTATATCATGAGCTGTTGGGAAAAGCGGAGCGGGGAGAGATCAACGAGGGGGACGTAGAACTGATAGAACGGGACCTCAACCGAACATTCCCAGACAATATTAAGTTCAAACCTGATTCCCCCTCCGCAAATGACGGCGGTGGGAAGCGGAATGACGAACATCAAGAAACTGAAGTCGTTAAATCCCTTCGCCGAGTTTTGCAAGCGTTTTCAATCCACGTCCCACGGATAGGCTACTGCCAATCTCTTAACTTCCTCGCCGGTCTTCTCCTTCTGTTTATGGAAGAAGAAAAGGCTTTCTGGATGCTCAATATTATAACCCAGGTCTATCTTCCTGGTACGCATGAAGTCAACCTCGAAGGTGCCAATGTTGACCTAGGCGTCCTCATGACGTCTGTGCGAGAGTCTTTACCTGCAGTTTGGGCGAAAATCGGAGGCGAACTTGACGGTGGCACGAATCCCGACAACCAAGGTAGTGGTAATGGCGCACCTCTTAGTACCCGCTTGCCGCCTATTACGCTCTGCACAACAGCGTGGTTCATGAGTTGCTTCATCGGGACGCTCCCCATAGAAACCGTCCTCAGGGTTTGGGACTCATTCTTCTTTGAGGGAAGCAAGACACTCTTCCGTATCTCACTAGCGATATTCAAGGTCGGGGAGTTGCAGATACGCGCCGTGAGCGACCCAATGGAGATTTTCCAGGTTGTCCAGACCATTCCTCGACGCTTAATCGATGCGAGTGCGCTGATGGAAGCATGCTTCAAACGCAGAAATGGCTTTGGGCATATAAGCCAAGAGACAATTGACGCAAGGAGACAGGAAAGAAGAAAACTATATGCTGAAGAAAGGAGGCGAGTTGCTGCTGCCGCGGCAGGCGACACTCAAGCATTCGATTCGCCGGGAAAAGAAATAGGGATGAGGGGTATGTTGAGGAGAGCGGATAGCAGGGTTTTCCGAAGAGCGCATGGGAGAAGATAGTCCTAGAGCGCAGGGAGCGCGCGATGCGCAAAAGCTACTTTCCGGGATGTATACTTCTTGGCTGCCGTTGGATGGCTTGAATGTATTTTTTTTATGGCCACCGTTGTCACAGTTGTCACCAATACCTTCATGATAAAGGGACGGCACGAATTTCTGGCGCACGTCGGGTTAGGACATATATTTTCCACCATCCCCATTAGGGTTAGGGTGTTAACGATCGAGCAAACATCACACATTGCGCCGATATATAGACGGCCGAAACATACGGCACTCTTCACTAGCGGACCTACCCCAGCTTGAGTTTAAGGAGAACATCGATCACAACAGACGACCTAGGCCAATTGATGCATTAGAGGTGAGGCATTCTTGGTGTTTTCAGCGGATTTGACTCAGCTACGTCAGGGCACAAGCGCCAGAGACGAGATAAATAGATGAGATGACTAAATGAGAGCTGCAAAGCGTTCCATGTAGACGGTATACTCCAATAAACCGGTACACAAAAGTAAAAAGGAGAGAATATAGGTTAGGAGTGCAATCATATATCATAAACCCAACAACGCCAAGGACGCCTCCTGGAAAGGTCCTTATCCCAGCCTTCAACGGCCACACCCTTAAAACTCCACACAATGCACACATTCCCGATGTCCACACACAGAACAGTCCACCAAGCAGCTTCCAGAGTATGGGCCGCCACTGCAGGCACAGCATGTCCAGTAGCTAGGGTAGTAGTAATAGTTGCTACCGCTATCGCGATCCGTGGAGGTAGAGAGGCGCCAATTTGAGGGTGCGGGGAGGAGGGGGGGACATTCGGATTCGATGGCAGTTGTGGGTGGGTGAGACGATGAGGAGTGCTGGAGGACTTTAAGGGAGGGATCGAGGTCTGGTTGGGGGAGGTCTGGCGGAGGAAGGTCCGCTGGGGAAAGAACTGGGAGAGGGCGGGAACCATGGGAGGGTGAGGGGGGTTCGGATGGTGGAGGGGAAGGCGGTAATGGCGAGGGCGGGTACTGCGTTGCTTCCTTGTCCATAGTAATTTCTGGAGCTTCGCCAGTATTGCCATCACCACCATCGTTGTCATTCTCGTCCCCCTCCCCTTCTCCCTCCCCCTCCCCCTCGCCCTCCGCGTCTTCTACAAAACCCACCGCCTCCACCGGTATCCAAACCACGTCATCCCGCTCCACAATTTTCCCATCCACCTCCTCCCCACCTCCCTTCACGGATGACCCCACAGAAGGCTTCACAGAACAGACATCAACCTCCGGCTGCGCGCCACAATGGCCGCTATTTTTCGTCAGCTCGTCATCCGAGACATATCCGCGATCGGGCGGGGACAACTGAGACTGCCGGGATGGCGCCTCCTGGTCTGTGAGCGCTGCGACACGCGCTTCAATTGCCTGGAGGGCTTTCTGGTGTTTGATATCTCTGTTTTTTTTTTAATTTTACGCGTTGTATCAGTAGACAGTAGCTAATAACAACGTTGGAAAACTCGGAAAAGGCATGAAAATGCCCATTGTGTTTTGTTGAGTTTTCGCTTACCGACAGACTATCACCAACGCGAGTTGAAGTGAAGCTCGTTGCCCCTCCAACTTCCCCACTGACTCCGCGATATTCTTCCGATTGAAGTATAATCGTGCTCTTTGCCCAAAGCAACACCCAGGAATGTGGCAGGAGACGTTATTGATCCTGTCCACGACTGTCTGGAGGCTCTCTAGGTCCGTCCTGCAGCCATTTAACATAGCGACAAACTCCAGGAATATGTCGTCATCGTCCTCCGTCGCTTGACCACTGCTGCTACTGCTGAGAGAGAGCGATTCGGAGGCGTGGACAGCGAGTTTGCGAGATATCGCAGTCAGGTTCTCAAGAATAGCCCTTAGACGCCTAAGATCCTTGTGTCGGGAGGATGAGGATTCCGTCACACCTCCAAGGAACGTTTGCAGCTCCTCCGCTACGCTACATACAGCGGCCGTCAGTTGCTTGATCCTCACTGCGGTTGTGGATATGGTGGCCATGGAGCTTCCGCGTTTTCTGGGTTTTGGCGGTCTTCTAGTACTCACTGCTGGGTTTAAAGAATACCTGTTTTTCTTGTGCGAATTGCGTATATAAGCGTTTTTGAACGTGGCTAGCTGAAGGTCGTGTGCAACCGCCGCGTGAAGTGCTGTTCCCCTCACAGGACCAATCATGCCGCTGTCGTGCTGTCCTCCGACCCACCATTGGTGCAGGTATCCTGCTTGCATTCGTGGCCCTGATTCCTCTTCTGCCGATCGCCAGCCAAACCTGGGACTATTTTGGCGATCGGGCAAACAGAGCCCACGAAGTAGTTGCAAGGTCGAAACAGCAACATCCTGCACTACTTACGGATCATACCAGGCAAAGCAATGGCATGTCTTCTTTAGATTATCGCTGTTTGACACGAAAAGGGGACCTCTAGAAGAAGGGAATATTTCAACGAGCCGGCGAGGTCTGGAAAAAACCAGTCGGTATCCTCTAGAGATTGGACTTAGGCCTATGGATTGGGAGTCGTTGGATTTCTCAAGGCATTGTTTACCGCCAGGATTTGATTAATATCAGAGTGCTCAAAGCCCTGCCCACGTAATCACGTGATGATAGCATATCCGTTGCTCTGCCAACGTGGTGCTAAACAAACGACCACCGAAACAACCTCGCCTTGCCTATTCTCGAGAAAATCAAAACCGAGCACGCAGAGTCAGACCAAGCCCACCAAAGGGATTAAACACCTGCCACCATTACTGCCTATTTGGAACTCGATGGAGCCACCACCAAAACCATCCTCAACGACCCTGTTCCAGGTGTACCTTCGTTTGAGGCCACCACCAGGGGCCACAACGGCGCCTCAGTCACTCTATCCCACTTTGCCGTCTGCGGAGAGATATCTAACAGTTGAGCCGTCGGAAGGGAGTGAAAATGGCACGCCAACGCACATTACCATCACGCCACCAATGGAGTCGAGGCGGCGAGCGGTCGAGAAGTTTGCTTTTACAAAGGTATTCGAGGAAGATGCGACGCAGCTTGATATATTCAAGGGAACAGGGGTCATTCCTCTGGCTGAAGGCGTCCTCGGTTTGGATGGTATGGATGGGCGAGATGGGCTCATTGCAACTCTGGGCGTAACTGGATCCGGGAAGGTAGGTCTCCCCCTGCGTAAGTAAATATGTGAGCAGGAGACTGACACGATTTCAGAGCCATACGATATTAGGATCCCGGTCACAACGAGGCCTTACTCAATTATCTTTAGATGTTATCTTCAATTCTCTAGGATGTCACCTATTACATCCGTCTGCTGATTTATCGCTATGCTCTTCTCTCTCCTCGAGTGACGTATCAGAAGCTCAGCTCCTACCAGCCAATATATACCTTGATAGTCTCTATGGCGAACCTGAGACTAGTATGCTGTCGCGCGCGAGTTCTCGTGCACCAACACCAATGGCAATGGTAGGCAATGAAGCTTTTTTACCTCGTCTACCTGGATACTTCCCACCATTTTTGGGTCGGGATGCTTGGAGCAATTCCCTAAGGCAAGAGCACATGAAAGAATGTACAATTCCTTTCAATGTTCCTAGACCCACAAACAGCCGAGCTAAGATGAAAAATGAACTCGCAAAGGATGGCACTCACATGCCTACGTCTCGTCGTCGTCCAGTTCCTTGCATATCAACACTCCCGCAGCTCCCAGACGTCACCAACGTTAAGCTCGAGTTAGATGACAAATCCGACTACGCGATTATGGTTTCGATGTATGAAGTCTATAATGACCGAATCTACGATCTTCTAACTGCACAGTCCTCTACCTCAGGCGCATCCAAGACGAATCAGCAGAAGGATAGGCGACGTGCTTTACTTTTCAAATCAACAGAGAAATCCCCAGACCGAAAAGTAGTTGCAGGTTTAAGGAAAGTTATCTGCGGTGATTTGAATGAAGCGCTTATGGTGCTCGAGACAGGGTTATATGAGCGAAGGGTTGCAGGGACGGGTAGCAACTCTGTGAGCTCTCGGAGCCACGGCTTCTTCTGCGTTGAAGTAAAGAAAAGAAAACACAATTCATTTGGAACCTGGAATGGGAGCACCTTGACGATTGTAGATCTAGCTGGTATGTAAAATAGATATCTTAGTAGACGGGGTTCCTTGATACATGGGTCTCATGCTAACGACTATTTAGGTTCCGAGAGAGCAAGAAATGCCAACACTGCTGGAGCCACGCTTGCGGAGGCAGGGAAAATCAACGAGAGTTTGATGTACTTGGGTCAATGCCTACAGATGCAGAGCGATAATAGCATAGTTTCCAACAAGGTACATAAATACCTATCTCTCCCCCTACAGAATCGTTTGGTTGATGTCGTTTTTAGCCTGCACTTGTTCCGTTCCGACAATGCAAGCTTACAGAGCTACTCTTTTCGAACTCTTTTCCTTCCGCGTCCACAACGTTTAATCATACATCAAGCTCTCGGAACCCCCAGAAAGCCATTATGATCGTTACAGCCGACCCTCTCGGGGACTTTAATGCTACATCCCAAATTTTACGCTATTCCGCCCTTGCCAGAGAGATCACAGTCCCTCGAGTCCCTTCCGTCACAAGTACTATATTATCAGGCACTACCGCCAATAAGAGCAGCTTAGCTAGTGGACGCACGACGCCATCTTCATATACCGCTGAGGAATTCGAATATGCTGCACAGGAAATTGCGAGACTTACCGAGGAACTCGATGTCATGGGCTTACGCCTCGTAGACGAGGAGTCGCGACGGAGAGAAATGGAAAAAGCGTGGAAATCAGCGGAGGAGCGATGTGTACTATTAGAACAAGAGGTGCGAGAGGAGTGCTGGATGGAGATGGAGAGCCGAATGGAGGAGGAGAGGCGGAGATGGAAGGGAGCGTGGGGCGAAGAGGCTGATCGCAATGACGAGCATCTGGACAAGAAACTGGAGATTTTGACTCGCACAATACAGATACACGAGGACCCAGAACCGTCTTCTGCAGAGCAGATTGAGGAGCTAGAAGGCGAGAACGAGGCATTAAGACGGAAAATCGACCTCTTGGAGCGCGAATTGCAGAACCGATCGCCAACAAAGAAGCAGAAGACATTGCTGGCAACACCAAAGAACTTCAGGCTCGAAGGTGATGAGGATCTTGAGAATGCAGTTGTTCGAGGAATGAGGGAGATGAGGCTTGGCGACGACACGCCCCCAGAGGCATTGATGATGATGAAATCAAGGACATCTGGAAAGAAGCAGAGGTAGGCCAATTTAATTATATATCGCCCGAATTTTCCATTAATTTTGGTTTTATTGCTTTTGTTTGCTGACGAGTGAGAGTTGTTTTGTTGGGGGAAAAATAGGAAACTGACTACACGAAAATGGGATGTTGGAATGGATGTGTCGAGTCCATAAAGATAGATTTATTAAATTTAAATTTTTTTTTAAATTTTTTTTTCTTTTCTGTAGCCAATGACGATATTAACTCTTTTCTTTTTCTTTTTCTCTCTCTTTCTCTCTCTCTCTCTCTCGCTCTCACACACACATACACACACACACACACACACACACACACCCTCTCTCTCCCCTCCCTCTCTCCCTATCTCATTGTCAATAAAAAAAAAATTAAAAATAAATAAAAAAAAATATATACATATATATAACATACATACTATGTATGATATGTATATATACATTTTCCCCTCTGAATTTGAGATGATGAGATGAGATGTGTGATCAGCGCGCGCGCGTCATTTCCACCACGCAAGCAGCAGCACACTCGAAGCTTTTGTCCCCCCAACGTAGTCATAATAGTAGTAGTGGTGGTGGTAGTAGTCATAGTAGTAGTAGTAGTAGCGGTAGTGGTAGTAGTAGTAGCGGTAGTGGTATGTAGCACCCAGCACCCGTTGTACGTACATACATATACACAAAATCGCGCGACCCTTTTTTTTTTTTTTTTTTTTTTTCATTTTCATTTTCTTCCTCTTTGTAGAAATAATCAAAAAAAAAAAAAAAAAACTTTGCACAAAACTAGCTTTCTTAATTTTTCAATTTTTCAAAATTTTTTTTTTTTTTTCATTTTATATTTTAATTTAATTTAATTTTAATTCCCCCCTCTTTTTTTTTTTTTTTTTTTTTTATAAATTCTAACCCACCTTGTCTATTGTCTTTTTTTTTTTTTTTTTTCTCCCTTTGGTTGCTTACTCTAAAAAAAAAAAAATTAAAAAATTAAAAAATTAAAAATTAAAAAAAAAAAAAAAAAAAACTCTTTTTTGTATTTATTTATTTCTTTATTTCTTTCTTTCTTGCCGGCGCGAAAAACCCGCGTAAACACGTGGGATGGAATGGAATGGAAATGCTTACGAAAAAAAAAAAAAAAAAAAAAAAAAAGAGAAAAGAGAATAGAAAGAAGAGAGGAACATAAAATAAATTAAATTAAATTAAATAAAAAAATTTTTTTTCTTCTCTTCTTTTCTTCTTACCCCCCTGTTTTTCCAGGGCGGTTTTGTCATGAGCGAGAGGTGGTGTTGGTGGTGGGGGAAATGAGAGAGTAGCGCTTCCCCCCCCATCTCTCGTCCTGTCTTTTGCCCGCCCTGTCTTGTTGCTGACAGCTGCTGCGCTCCCTCCCTTCCTCCCCCCCTTCCTCCCTCCTTTCCCCCCCTTCCTCCCTCCCTTCCTCCCTCCCTCCCTCAGCTGGAGCAGGAGAGCAGCAAAGGTGTGGGAGGGGGACGCGGTCTGAGCCCTCGTTTTCGTTTTCCTGGAAGAAAAAAAAAAAAAAAAAAAAAAGACAATTGTGTCTCGGCTGCAGCTCCGGCAACTCGCAGCTCGCAGCACGTAATTCGCGTAACATTTGGTACGAGAGGGAAGCGGAAAAGGGCCAGCCTCACTCTCAATCTCTCTCTCCCTCATTCTCTCTCCCTCACTCACTCAATCCCTCACTCATCACCCCCCCCGACGCTTTTCCTGCAGCATCACCATAACCCATCATAGCGCACTCCCCCTTCTGCGCGGTACGGAAAAACTAGTGGCCATGTCGACCCGCAAGCGAAAGCAGGATATGCCGGAGGAGGAGGAAGAGGAATTGCAGGCTCTGCCGTCGGGCGAGAGTGAGGAGGAGGAAGAGTAAGTCCGTTTTGATCCGCGGATGGAGCTCTTTTTTCGGCTATCTGGCTGGATTGACATTGCCTTTTG
This sequence comes from Geoglossum glabrum, assembly GCA_021527465.2. Classification (NCBI taxonomy): domain Eukaryota; kingdom Fungi; phylum Ascomycota; class Geoglossomycetes; order Geoglossales; family Geoglossaceae; genus Geoglossum; species Geoglossum glabrum. Next base: position 29,921 of record JAJDFE020000034.1, on the reverse strand, counting down.
TCTAAGAGGACCATTGTCAGCCTCTCTTCGGCGCGCGACGGTGCTGGAGCGAGCGTTGCCATTGGGAGGTTTCTTTCTAACCATATCGTTGCATCTTCCTTGTTCAAGACTGGCGCGCACCGCTCACGTTTAGTGCTGACTGATTCGCCCCGATCGCAGGTACGAAGAGTCCGATGAAGACGCCTCCGAAGGCTCGGCCGAAGAAGAATCAGAGGAGGAAGATGAGGATGCTGCCCGTACAATCCCCTTTTCTTCCTAGCCCTCGAAAATAAATCTAAAAAAAAAAAAAAAAATTGAAATGAAACGCTAACCGCCATCCTATCTCTCAGGCTCCCCCGTTCCTAAGCGCCGCAAGACCGAACGCGCAGCCCCCGCCGCCGGAGTAGAAGATGATCCTTCCGAGGAAGAGGATGAGGAAGCCCCTGCTAGTGAAGAGGAACCAGAGGAAAACGCCTCTGCCGATGAAGAAGCAAACGGCAAAGACGTGAAGTCTACTCCTTCTAAACCCAGGACAAACGCCATTATTCCTCCGGAAGAGGAGGATGTCGAGGAGGACGGCGACGGTAAGTTATCAAATCCACACAAAAAATTAAATATTTTCCTGCTCACAAATATAAATTCAGATTGAGCTTTGCTTTTTTTTCTTTTCCCTTCCCTCGGCCGATTACCAACACCGGCGCATCCTTTTAACTCGATCGGCCGACGAAATAACAATCTTGGGCAATTATTAAATCTAGAGGAGAATCAGGATTTAAAATATATATGAAAAAAAAAAAGAATTGTTATAACGAAATATAAGGGGCTTTTTCCTCGGGGAAAACAAAAACCGACAGTCTCTCTTATCCTTTTTTTATTTATTTGGTCAGGAATCAGAATAGGGATGACAATTAAAAAAAAAAAAAAAAAAAAGACCCCACGGCCTCCTTTATTTTTTTTTAAAAATGGGAAATTAGACACCCCCCCTTTTCCCCCAAAGTAGTGGGGGTTAGAAATGTTGGTGATACAGTTTCTGGGAAAACCCCGCCCCCCCCAAAAAAAATAAAATAAAATAAAAAATAGAAAAAAAAACTTGTATATCGTACCCGAGGGTATTGACACACAAGCGAGCCGGCGATATACAGCAGTCGAGTTCTCCCTCCCTCCCGTGGTGTGAGAGAATTACCGCGTTGTAAGAACACGAATCAACGAATTACCCCCCCCCCTCCCCACCCCGCCGATCCCAGGCTCTCTCTTACTATGGGGAATATAAAACCGCGCTGTGGGAATCGCCCCGACCGTTGTTCTTGTAGTGTGGTGAGATTGTATGTGTTTTTAAATTTTTTTTTATTTTTTTTTTGGAGGGGTGGAAGGAGGGGGGGGGGGGGTTTATTTTGTGTATACAATTTTTTTTAAATTTTAATTTTGTGGTTTAGATTTTTTTTATTTTGGTTTTTTTTTTTTTGGTTTTCTATTTTTTTTTTGTTTTTTTTGTTCCTTACTACGTACGGGTGAGATATCGGCAAAAGCTCAAGAGAGTCTAGAGTTTTTACGGTAAAAAAAGAGTATATTATACATTTATATATATATTTAGTTTTTATTTTTTATTTTTTATTTTTATTTTTATTTTATAAAATATTGGCAAAGTCAAGTCTGGAGTTTTTGGGATAAAAAAAAAGAGAGAGGGGGAAAAGGGGGATATCTTTATTAGAGTGGGGAATTAATTAAAAAGAGAAAAAAAAAAAAAAAGTCCCGTAAAACCGTAAAACAATGTCTCATAGCAATAGCTCGAGAGAAAGTAGAGGCCAACCCATCTACTGGGTGCATGGAACATGAAGGTTTTTTTTTTTGATTCATTCCTCCAAAAAAAATAAGGATAAAATTGGAAAGGGTGCGAAAGAAAAAAATTTTGGCCAAAAAAAAAAAAGATAGAGAAAGAAAAATAAAAAAAAGACACGGATTATTCAATTTAATCAGGTATCGCTCCCGCTGCTTCTAAAAGCAGCGCACAGGGCTGCGTAGTGATGCGTTAGGTCGAGGACAGGCTGCGGGAGGCTGGTGGCTTGAATAATGCTCCGGACTTTGACGGCGCCTTCTTCCTCGATGAGTTTGCGGATAGAGAAGAGGAGGGCTGGGGAAAACTGTATCCGTGGGGAGGTAACTTAGTACTAGTAGTGGAGGTGGGGACATTAGGATATACATGGGCGTTTCTCACCTCAGAATACCATCGGTACTGCCATGAAATCAGTCTAATTAAACTCGCCAACATAGCTCTCGCATTCCCCTCCCGCCCATGCATCGACAAAATCCCCTTCAAAGCCTTTGGACTAAACCTCATAGCCAAACAAGCCTCGTATGCCTCCACAGCCTCGTCTCTATGGTGAAGTCGATCAGCTAATTCACCTAGGATCTCCCATTCCTCGGCGGATTTCTTGTATTGTAAGGACTGTTGGCGGAAGTGAGCCATTTCGGTGCGCCAGATAGTATAGACGCGCAGGTCTTCGTAGAGAACCATGAAGAGGTTATCGAGCCAGCGCTCGCAAAGCCTTTTGTTCTGGAATTGAGAGTAGTGGTTGTGGGAGGGGTCGGGCTGAGCTCAATGTTAGGACTAAAGTATATCGATGAGGGATGTTTGGGATGGCCTGGAACTTACATCCTCGGCTCCACTCTTGACGACTTCGGATGCTACTGTATGCTCTGGCTTTTCAATTGAATCACCGTTTTGGTTGCTGTTAGTGGCAGCGGTGCCGGTAGTTATCGATTGTTCGGTCGATACATTGCCATTAGCCTCCGTCTCATTTTCGTTCTCCTCGTTCCCACAATTCTCATTAATGCTAGGGTTCGGCGTCCCCCGCAGTGCAGTTGTGCTAGCATTTGGATTGCCCCCAGTTGTAGCCTTCTCGCTCCTATACTCCTCCTCCATTACGAAGACGTTGCTCCTGTACTTCAGCAGTTGATCCCATCCGATTTTTGCGGTAATTTCGGTTAAAAGTGCATATGCCTTGAGGAAAGTCCCTTTGTACCCTGCGGCATGTAATTTCCGAAGTGTTGGGTGTACCAACTCCATGTCTCCAGTGGCCTCACTGATATCGACTTCGTCAAATCTGCTCTCCGGCAAAACGGGGAGGAACACCCGAGCAGGCTCAGGCATCCGCGGTGCGTCCTTGTCCTGATATGTAAACATCGGACAGGAGTTGAGTGTTAATAATGCAAGTTCCCATTCCTCGAGGCTCACATATATCTCCGCCAAACGGGCCCATGTCCCAAATTCGCTTGGTGCCGCGATGACGCCTCTTTTGGCACATTCAAGTGCCATATCTCCTCTTCCTTTACTCTTACAGAACTGTGCTTGTACATCTAGGAGCGAGTAGTCCATCGGAAGTTGCTGAACCGAATCATGCAGGAGAGAGACGGCGCTGACCTCCTCATCGGCGGAAATCAGAACCCGGGCAAGAAGGGATGAGATTTCCGGGTCTCGAGTCCTAAGCTTTTCGAAAAGGTTGATCCCAGAAGCATAGCGACCCGTGGTGTGGATGTAGTTGAGCAGCCCTGTTGTTAAATGGTTCGAGACGAGATTGGGTACCTGAATCTCTGGTTCCGAACCGAGTTGCCAGCCTGTTTAGCTATGTTAGGATCGTTCAGGTTCTATTGTATTTAGATTGAATGTGCATGCCTTTAAAAAATAACCTCTCCGCCGCGTCAAGAAACTTGTGCTCTGTTTCAGTGCTAATGATAGGGTTGAACCTCCGCACTCCCACAATCCTCTTGATGGTGTCTCCGCTGCCATCATCGGCATATGAATAGGCCCGCAAAACACCACACAAGTAGGTCTCGAGCCAAAGGTCTTCTGTTGCAGCTCGCTTGTCCCCCCGTTCATCAATACAATAACTATCGACTGAGCCGGGTATTGTCACTTGAACGCGCATGTCAAGTCGTGAGAAAGCATTGTAGCAGCTAGAGTCAATTAGCCTGCTACGTCGACGTCACATCCGCTTCAGCGACAACCTCACCAATAGAGTCCGGATGTGATCTTGTGACTTTTGTCGTGAGGTATGTATGTTAAGGTATTAATGTAGGCAGCCAGGCTGGCTGAGGAAGACACATCTATTCCTGTGACATGATGGTATACGCCAACCTGTGCATTGAAATAATAACGTCAGCTCATATTAAGTAGCATGCTTTCAGCATAGCAGGTGGGCATGGCCTCTTGTGCGGTTGCTTCGACGGGGGTCTGACATACTTCTTTGTTAGCGGCCTTAACTTGTTGTTTGATCAAGTGTACAAGATCTGGTGGCCCCAATTCTCGAAGTGTTGGCAATGATTCTGTTCGAACATCGATAGACTCGAAGGTTCGTTCCTCAATAAGCCTGAGGAAATATTGAATTAGTCTTAATTGATCTGTGCAGGTGTCAGGCTCTCCTCGGAAGATCAGCAATGAGTAGTTCGAGGTCTATGAACCTATGCCCCTACCAATGGCCGGTTTGCTCCCCTATCTGGATCTTGGTTCCCCAAACTAGGCTTATCCAACATGTACTGGATCCATTTATCTGGGAAGTGACTTACTCGGGCACCGCCGGCGCAACCATCTCTAACCCGCCCTATCTGCGCTGCAGTCTCGACTCTCCCCCTCTTCAAGATTCCAAACTAAGCCAAAGATTTAGGAATAATCGCTCTTTGGCTTTGAAATGGCGAGTCTTGAGATTTTTTTTGGGAGTACCGATTGAGAGAATTGCACTGGGCTCGCTTATTCACAGAGCCGCAACTGACGTTGAACTATATTAGGAGTTATATGGCTAGACGTGTCAACCCGAGGGCAGTTCAGGGTCTAGTTGCACGGCTTCCTCGCAATGGTATACGTCCTCATTTGGGTACTATCCTTGTAAGCCCTTGCTAACAGTTGTCCGTACAGTCCAGTTTCAACGCCCTTAATATCATCCCTGATAACGACAGCGACAGTGATGTGGACAATACAAAGGAGATCCAGGTGTGAACTATACCTCCGGCTGTAGGCCCATGTTCGGGAGGCTGACATTTGACCCAGATCGAAGAGGCGCTGAAGCTCTACCAAAATGCCTTGAAACTTCACGCTCAAGGGCCGGCACACCTCGCAGAAGCTCAAGACGCGTACCTTGCACTCTTCCGTTCCGAAATCTTTCAATACCCCGAGTCTCTTTCGGATACTCGGCACATTGAACTCTATGGCCATTTGCCCGACTACGATAATGAAAATGTTGTTGAGTCTGGCACTATTACAACTAGCGGTGGTGCTAGAGGTGCTGAAAGTGCGCCAAGTACTTTACCGCAGATATTATATCTGTCGTATAAGAATCATGGCCAATTTGCACTGGATTGCTTAAAGTTCTACATAAGCAGTGGGAATGAGCAGATCCCGAGAGAGCAAGTTAATAGTAGTGCGAGAATAGCTCTCAGATGCTTTTCGGAAGCGCTTTTAAGGGATGATTCTGACACTGAACTCTGGAGACGAGTTTCAAGGATCAGTGGTGTCTTGGAGAGCAGGCGCCTAGTTAGATATTGTCTCGAGGCGGTATTGGATAGTGAAGGGGATATGGCTGGGTCAAGCCTAACGGGGTTAGGAATAGAAGAAGGCTACGCCGGTGATGAACTTAAGAAAGTAAGTGTATCTGGCCCGTTCTCTTTTTCTGTAGGGGTCGCTTATAGCTGTAGTTGTTAAGGGTAATGTCGGATGACGTTTCCCTACATCAACCTTTAATCTTTCGGATGGGACAAAAACAACTATCCCCTCTGCTTAAGAAGCGCATGGACCCTTACTTGTACCTCCCTCAACCTTCAGACCATGCAAGGTCTAGTACTCCCATCCAAAACCCTGTGGGCCTTCCTCCCACTCGAAGAAGCATAGACATGGTGACCCCTTCATGGGCGGCTCTTGGAAGATCGATATTGGACATAATTATCGCAGAGCAGCAAGGCTACGTTAATTATGGAGCACCTTACGGAGCGACAGGTGCTGGCTCTGGTATTCTCATTTCTCTACCCGGTGGTGAGGGCCAAAGTGACGAAGAAATGGCCACTGAGGATACTATGGAAGGACCCGAAACGCAGCTGCTTGGGGAGATAGCTGCTGCTGATAGCAGAGTTAGGAGGGATAGTAAGGGTGACGCCGCCCCAGAGACTGCTGTGATGAGTGACGGAGATGTTCAAATGGGTGATGTAACTGCTGCTGGAGCAGAGGGGAGAGAACTTGAGGATATCAGTAAAGCCCAAGGAGGATCGGAGGCTTCGGATATGGCTTCAAGGAAGAGGAAATCTTCTCCTGAGAGCATTCAAGGTCCTCTCGACGGCGGGCGGGGACGAAGCAAGCGAATCAGGGCTAGAGAGTCCAATGCATCAGCGGCGGTTATCGCAGAAGTATCGGCGATGGAACGCGCTAATCTGTTTGAAGAAAAGCTTCAGGTCTTCGTTGATGCGGATGAGTATCTATTCGAATGTTTAGGAAATCTATTGGATAAGCTCGGTGTTGCTGGCCTAGGAACACTGCAAGACTTGAAGCTGGCGATCACAGACGAGGATGTCTATGCTACGGTAGACAATGAGGAAGAGAAGAAACAACGAAGGAAACATGATACTGTTATCCAGGATCTGCGTAAGATCTTGACGAGATGGGATGATGATAAGGGAAACGTGATTCTTTACGGAGACGGGATTGATGATCCAGGGGGCAGGACACAAACGGGCGCGACTGGGGGTTCGCGCAACGCCGGACTGATGGCTTTCTTGGAGCATGCGAAGACAGGAGGGCGCAAAGTGGCTAGCAGGCCTCTTTTATCCGGCGACCAGGGTCTAGATAAATTCGCCCGACGAATCAATAAGCAGTGGCTACATATGAACGAGGTGGCCTTTCAGTGGCTTGAATGCTTGCTGATTAGAGAACAACCCGCGGAAGGCAAATATCAGTCATTACTGACCTCTGCAGGCCTATTAGGAGAGGGGGATATGGCGAGTTATTCGCGGCATTTGTGGCCCGATGGGCTCAAAGAGGCTGTAGTCCAGACAATTGTGATACTGGACGGCTTCCTTTATCAAAAGATTGGCTTTGAAATCGCAAATCGGACTTTAGACCCGAAACTTGAGGATGAGGAGCGGCTTTATACTAGGGCTGATCTGGCATATACCGAGATGGCGCAAACTATCTTCGAACTTCACCTGGACATATACACTAGCATCACAAATCCAAGCAGCGAGGTAGATTTAGCTACCAGGATTGCCCAAAGGGATCGTGTTTCTCGATGGTGTATGACTGCTAGCGATCTTATTAGCATGCGGTACCCGAATGAGCTTGGAGTAGATGATCGTTTGACTCTTAGGTATCTTTGGAGCTGCGCGCTGTACGCAAGCATAAGTGAAGACGTATCGCGGGAGCACGTTATCGCCTGCTTTGAGGACTTGAAGACGCAGCTACAATCGGCCGGAAACCCTGTCATAGATCTACCAAACAATGCCCTCATGCCGGAGGTTTCCGCCGCCCAAGCTGAGAGGGAAATATCTAGACTGAAAACAACGGATTTCTTCCTTAATATATTCCAGTCCCAAACGTCCAATCCGGCTGATGTCATCGAGATTTTAGAGCCTGTCCTTGATCCAGGAGCGGTCCGGCAGGATCCAGAGGACCAACACATGCTTGATGAAGTCGAGGCGGGCAAACTGGCGAGCAGAATTCGAAACACTCTTACGGAGGACGAAGTCCTTTCAATTCCAGAGGAATGGGAAAATCTCCCGCCAGGTGATGTGCTCAGGGCATTACAAGAACTGTCGATGCGGCAAGGGAATACCGCCGATACCCAGCTCAGGCTGGGGGAAGTGATCCTTTACCTGACTGAAAACCTTGGGAAACATCCCTCTGGATCTCCCCTGACCGCTACAGTTATGGACCAGATTAGAGAGATGTCGGCGTTTCTAGAACGGGGAAACGCCTCACTACGTCTTTTTCTCCTACAGAGGCTCCGAGAGGCATACGATGCTATTGACTACCCTCCTAAGGTGTTCTCCTGTTACCTCAAAAGCGTGGAGGTTATTATGAGGGAGTTTAAGACGTCAACGTATCTTGAGAGCTCGAGCGAACACCGCCAGTTCACCTTGCTCAAGTGGCTGCGAACACTCGAAGATTTGTTGCTCAGAGCTCTTTCGCTCTCGTTGAACGACCCTAAGGCCTTTGATTGTATGGACCAGGGACATCTGGCTTCTTCCATGAGTGCCCTAGCTGAGCTTTCGAGGCTCTTGCATAGCTTTGCTTTGTACGAGGATGCAGTAAACGTCGGCCAGCTCCCGCCGTTCGAGCCCTTCGATTTCGCTTTCGTTCAATCGTTTACTGCCGTCGCTAACAAACTCCAGGAGATGCAAGTGCGAGCCTGGACCTTACAATATACATTATTTAGAGAAAGCATTGCGCAAAACCAAGACCTATTTACTGAGCCGGCGCCTGTGCTTATTGAATTCTTACGCGCTGTTCATCACGCTATCGGGATCCGGATGTTGTGCAAGATGTCAAACAAGGTATTCCTTAGATTTATGAAGCAGGAGCTTTTAAGACTTAATCATATAGAAGGCTGGGAACAGGACATGGCACAGGTTCTGTTTGACCTTCACGGCATCAAACTTGGCGGTGGAACTTATGAGCTGCATAATCATGGTTGCCAATCGGAGCCGCTCGACCGGATAACTGCCCTACAAATTATTGACTTCGTCCTCCTATTAGTGCGAAGAATCAACGTCAAAGATTTGGCAAAAACAGAGTATAAGCCTATCATTGATAAGCTACACCAGGTGATTGGCATTCCGAAACAAACCGTGACGATGGTACATAACTCGAGAATATTCGATGCCTTCATCAAGTCCTCGATCAACCCTTTGGATCTTTATAAGAGTCTCAGGGGCGAGGGAGAGCTGTCGAGGGTCGTCGTGAACGGGGAAAGCGCGGTCCTTGCTGAGAAAGGGTGGTATTTTCTCCATGGCCATATGGCTCTTTCTAAGTGGCGATCGGCAAAGCGTGTTACGCCAGCGCCACCTGAAGACGTAAATATTGCTATCATGTCTTTCAAATTCGATCTGCATAATGGTGTGAATGGTTGGGAAACCTGGTACCGCCTCGCACAATGTTATGATTCTTTGCTGGAAGAGGAAGTTTTGTGGTCAGCGGATACACTCAACAACAACAAGGACTCTATCAACTTATTACAACGCCATGCTATCCACAGCTATGCAATGGCCACAGCTACAGCCCTTCGTTCCGCTGCCCCATCCCCCGAAACCGTCCTGAAAATCTCTGATATGTTTACCGATTTTGGCACTCGTATGTACGCTTCGTCTAGGCCTCCTTTCGCTATGGAAGCATTTTGGCTCGATAATTTCAAGAGGCTCTTTAGCGGCGCCCAAGGCATGTATGAAAAGCATGCGCACTCAGAACTCACAGAATATAAAGCCTGGAGATTTGCTAGTGTGCTCTTCAAGAAGGCTCTTGCTGCCAAGCCAGACTTTTGGATGTGCGTTTTATATTTCATCTACCCAAAGGCCCCGTTATACCTTTCCTCTTGCTGACAGGTGTACTCAGAAATCACTACATGTTGGGGAAATGCCTTGGCAAAATGTACAATTCTCCGGAGCAGAGGGAGGTGACCGTTCAAGAAGTCATTGACTGCTACGTTCGGGCTATAGAGACCGTGCCAGAGCGAAGGGATAGACAAGACCCCATATTTGAACCGCACTACAAGCTTGTCTCGGTAGTACACAAACTTGTGCGAGGGGGAAAAATTGAGGTAAGATTTCTATTTTATCTGCTCCACGACATTATCTCGTCTAAACGAATAGTAGCCGTCCGAAGGAAGTACCATATTGGAAGCAACTCCGTACGCCAGGAAAATCCCACCAGCCCAGGAGCTTGACACTTGGGAACCGTACATACTACAAATCCTAAACAAGCTCCGAATTGCGGACAAGGCGAACTGGCATCACCGCATGATTGACAGAGTCAGTAATTATTGATTCGCCTAGTAGGAGGGCGAAGAAATGCTAACGAGCATGAAGGCAGCTCACATCAATTACGATGACTCCTCAACTGATCTCACAGCTGCAATGGCGGCGCGGCATTTGTTTTCGCAACAGATATTCACGAAGACGATGACATGGCAAGTCTGGAAACCCGAATATGAGAGGTAGGGTTCAGATGCCGCCCGTATTATTGTGTTTCTAAAACAGTTGTGCTACAGGGCTGGACGTCACTTCGTTTATACTTCGAGATATACCTATTTCTTTCTACGACTACTCGAACAGCTCAAGGATAGAGTGAGTATGGAAGCGTTAGTAAAACGTCTAAGAAAAAAGCCCTCGGACTTTTGGCAACACCAAGAAGTTTGGAAATATGCGTGCCACACTTACCTGAAAGTATGTTTTCCTCTCTCGCTGTCTAATCTCAATTATAGGGCTCTGACCAGTCCCTAACGTTTGCTGTAGTTACTCCGCCGCAACGGTCAGGTCCCAGAAGCGCATGACGATACTGTATTCAAGTCAGTCACGTTGGATGAGTTCCAAGCCCTTGCGCAACGGCTCGAGGGTTGGTGCTTGATGCCATCGACGTCGCACCCAACATTAGACTTAGTTCGTGATGCGGTCGAGCTTAAGAAACTGAACGGAGGTCTTTGGAAGAACACCATTATTGACGATCTTGCAATTGATGCGTACGCTAAATTATATGAGACCATCGTTCCCGAGATCCAAGCCAAGAACAGCGGTGAGCAATTGCAGCAGCAGCAACAGCAGCATCAAGAGCAGCAGCAGGAGAGGAGGGATCCCATGAGTCTGAAGAACCTGATGATGACCGTGGAAAGTACTAGTGACATATCTAACCCTCTACTTCCCCCACAGGTGTCGCAGCCTGGGTTTGAGGATATTTCTACCGCATTACTGCACCAACCAAAACCGAGGACTCGTGTTGGGAGGCGGGATATTTTGAGAAGGGCAGAAAATTTGGTTATGAAACCTGCTGTTCAGGCGACTCACCAGCCCCGAGTACCCACATCCCACCTAACGACAACGGCGGCAGCTCCAACAATGTCGCCAGCAATAGCACCAACATCTGCACCGCGGGATGGACTCTCGGGCCCTACTTTGCTCCATGTTACGAGCGATATCCCGGGAAAGGGTGCAGAGACTACGGGAGGCAGTTCCGTGGCAGGTAGTGTGCACGATAGTGCGGATGATGAGAGTGAACTAAGTGACGAAGAGGTTGATGAGGTGTATGGACCGAGAGTAAATGAGCTCTCCGAGTCAGGGACCGGGCCTGGAGAAGGGGTAACGACAGGGGACGAGAGCTAGTAGAACATTGGCGTGGAATTGTTCCGGCGTTCTGGGAGTGGAGGTGTATCAGTAGCGTGTAAAATAGATGTGTATGTATATATATGTACAGAGTATACGGGTGTGGACACCTTGCTCCTGGAGCGGCTCCCAGGGTTATCTGCTCCACAGCACTAAGCTGTACGACATTCACATTCCATCCAGGTTGCCGTTTGGCAGGGAAGCGATTGATTAGCTTCTCACCCGCGAACGGAGAAATATTTTGCCGACACCCCGCAAACTCCAGGAACACCAGCAATAGCACCACCACCAGCACCACCACACTACCCAATCACCCCCATGCAGGCTGTTATAAAGCCGCCAACACGTATTTTTTCTCTCAGGAATGTCGCCTGTAGATCGTCCATACCTCGTAGATATGCTTCCAGGATAAAATACTTCCGCGTCAAGGACCAGCCGCCGTCTCTCCCTTTGAGTGGAATCAGAGTCCTAGATATGTCGAGGATACTTGCGGGTGTACGTATTCTCTAATTCATGTCTACCCAGTGTCCCCTGTCAAAGGCTAGGTGCAGGGCTACTAACAGCCCCCAATAGCCATACTGCACGCAGATACTTGGAGATCTTGGGTACGGATATCCAAGTCTTCCCCGCCACCCCTCCCCCAATCCACAAAGCTTTACTTTGGCGTAGGAGGGTTTGCCACGGACTTCTATTGATTAGCCTATGTCTATGCTCAGAGCCGAAGTGATTAAGATCGAACATCCCGTTCGTGGTGACGACACAAGATCCTGGGGTCCTCCATTTGCCAAATATACCGACGAAAGTGGAAAGAGTGGGCCAGGAGAGAGCGCATACTTCTTATCAGTGCGTGCGCCCCCTCATAGCGCTCCGGAGCTTCCTTCTACAGAAGGCTGATCCCTATTTGGCTAGGTTAATCGCAATAAAAAGTCTGTTGGGCTTTCTTACACACATTCATCGGGGCAGGAAATCCTGCATAAGCTCGTTAAGAGCTGCGATGTCTTGGTGGAGAACTATATTCCGGGTACGCTGAAGAAATATAATATGGACTACAAAACCCTATCTAGGATCAACCGCCGATTAATTTATGCGAGTATTACGGGCTATGGACAGACGGGGATGCAGAAAAGCAGAGCCGGCTACGACGTCATGGTAGAAGCGTAAGTAGATATCCTATACTTCATACTTTTGCCTGCCTATCTATACTTATAGTACAACCCTTAAACTAGTGAGATGGGCTTAATGCACATCACGGGTACCCGTGACGGGCCCCCAGTCAAAGTCGGCGTGGCCGTTACGGATCTGACATCAGGGCTTTATGCATCGAATTCAATCATGGCTGCGCTCTTAGCGCGGGCGGCCTCACGAGTGGGACAGCATATCGACGTAGCATTAAGCGATTGTCAAGTGGCTACTCTAGCAAATATTGCAAGCTCCGCACTCATTAGCGGGGAAAAGGATTCAGGGAGGTGGGGCACTGCACATCGTACATCTCCCCTTCCCACCCCAAACCGTTTGCATTGTACATACATCAGCCAGACGCACTGACCACTCCCAAGCCTCCATTGTTCCCTACCGCGCCTTCAAGACTTCAGACGGCGACATACTCTTTGGCTGTGGCAACGATAAACTCTTCGGCACGCTGTGCGATAGACTTGAGAAGTCTCATTGGGCTACCGACGAGAGATTCATAACGAATTCCGACAGAGTCAAGAACCGGGATATTCTCGAGGCGCTAATTGAAGGGGAGACGGTAAAAAAGACGACTCAAGTCAGATTTCTCCTTCCATTACCCCTAACTTCACGTGATTTGTACACTACTTCAGCCGTCTTTGCTAACCGCATATAACAACCAGGAATGGCTGGGCATCTTCGACGAAAGCGGGATGCCCTATGCAGCCATCAATGACATCCAAAGCACGCTTAGCCACCCCCAAGGCAAGCTCCATCTAGTACTCCCCAGTTGGGAAGCGCAGCTAACAACTTTTTCCCAAGTCCTCGCCCGCAATATGGTAGCTGAAATCGAGCACCCGGCCTGTGGGCCCATCAAGCTCGTAAATACGCCAGTCAAGTACTCTTTATCCCCGCCGTCCATCCGTACCCCACCACCGATATTAGGACAGCATACAGATCAGGTGTTAGGGGAGTTGGTAGGGTTAGGTAGGGAGGAGATTAGGAAGTTGAGGGAAGAGGGTGTTGTTGCTTGATATATGTATTATTACCTGTGGAGTTGCAGAAATTTTACGATTTTGTGATTAGATTTCGTGCTTGTAGCAGGGATTCTGTACACTATGCCAATCTATATATCTATTTTGAAAATGATTTTAGATAGCATACAAAAGAACCCTGGGTGAATCACTTCGCATCCTTTTCTTTCTCTTCCAATTTCTCCCTCACAACTCTCTCTACAACCCTCTCCACCAACCCCGCCATCGCCCCCCCATTACCGCCTTCAAAATAAGCCCTAACCCCCTTCTCCACATACTTCCCCACCATATCCACCTCCACATTAACCTCATCCCCAACCTCCTTCCCCGTGATCACAACCTTTTCCTGCGTGTACGCTACCAACATAACCTCCCACCACCCGCCGCCCTCCCCCTGCACCCCATTGAAAACCTTCGTAACCGTCAAACTCACTCCATCCAACGCAACAAACCCCTTCTCAACCACATACTTCAGGACGCCCTGATCGCGCGGCTGGAGGCGGATAGTAAGCGCATCGCCATCCGGCGTCTTACTGACGATCGCCGCGACCGTGTCAACATGGCCCTGCACGATGTGGCCACCCATGCGCGCAGAGGGCGTTAGGGCGCGTTCAAGGTTGAGGGGCGTGGAGGGGCGGAGGGAGTGGAGGGTTGTGCGGCGCAGGGTTTCGCGCGAGATCCCGACGGTGAAGGTTGTAGGGGTGAACTGGGTTATTGTGAGGCAGGTCCCTAGAGAGAAGGAGGGGATTGAGCAGGCGTTTTCCCTTTTTTTCCCGGCGCCGGGGGGAGGGGGGCGCTTGGAGACGCACCATTAACGCTAATACTATCGCCCAAATGCGCATCTCCTAGTATATCCCCGGCGTTCGAAACGGTAAGAGAGACCCCGCGGCCCGCACCGGAGGAAACACCACCATCATCACCATCACCATCACCATCATCATAGTTCGCGAGTTCCGCAACAGCTGGGGGGGGGGGGAGAGGATTCCTGTCAGCGGACCTTATTTCTCTCTTCAACACATTCTCCCCCAGCAGAGACAGACTCCAGACAGGGGGGGGGGGAGTTTTTGTTTAGGGAAAAAAAAAGAAAACTCACTCCCAATAGTCTCGACGATGCCGGTGAACATTTTATTTATTTTATCTTTAATTTTTTTTTTTTCCTTTCCTTTTCGTTTCCCTAGAACTAGCTGGTCTGGTTTCCGGCTCAGGGTTTTTTTTTTTTTGGTGGTTGAAGGTTTCTGGAGTGGGGCGGGAATCGGGGGAGGGGGATTGGCATTACTAATAACCCCTCCCCGTAGTTTAACCGTTGGTTATCTCGGGATTGGCTTTTTTTTTGTTTTTTTTTTTATATATGTTTTATCTGGGGAAGGTTTGATGGCGGGGGTTTGGGGTAAGGGGGGGGGGGAATGAAGAAAGGAAAAAAAAATTTTCTTCTTGATTTCTAATATAATTTAATCTAACTTTGTCTTAATTACCAACGACAACAACGATAACAACGAACAACTCACCCTTAACCCGCTTAGCACGTACTTTATTCTTTTGCGCTAGTGCTACTATTAGAAAACTCCCACCCGCTATCTATCATCATCATCAATCGGCGGCAGTAATAATAGTGGAAAAACCCCTTACAAGTGCTTATCCCCAGCCCTCTCTCTCACAGCAAACAAGCAAAACACCACTGTTTTTACGGTACCGTAACCGTCGGTAAAAAAAAAAAAAAAACCACTAACCTCGAGCCTTTAGCTGCCCCAAACACCTCCCTTCCGCACCCTGGTACGTCTATGTATGTATGTGCATGTTTTGTACATTATCCTCTTAGCCCTTACGTACATACATGTCCATCCCCCGCCCCAACCCCAACCCGCATCATGTTCCAGATTCTCATCGGCGGTTAAAGTTCTATAGCTAAGCTTTTTTAGAGGGTTATATCCTATTGCTACTATTGCTTCGTACTGTGGGCGGGTTGTTGGGAGGGAGGGAGGGAGGGAGGGAGGGAGGGGAGGGGGGGATTTAATTAATATTTCTTCCTCGGCTCTTATGTGTTATGACGGTGGAATAATATAAAATAGAAGGAGGGGACATCGTATCACCTTTATTATCTTGCATCATGTGCTGCGGGCTGGAAAATACTTCCCTAGCCTTCTTTGAACAGTGTACGTGTGAAAAAGAAAAAATGGTAAATCTAACACTAACTCTATCTATGCCATGGCGTCATGAATTAAGGAAGTGCGTAGTGGCGGAGGAGGTGAGAAAGAGCCTTCGAGAACAAGAGTGCGCCTTTCTAAAGCCCCTGCAAAAATATCCAAGATATATACCGCAAAAACAAACCAACGCTGGGCCAACTGTTCCCATGACGGGCAAATTCATGAGCGTAGAGAATCCTTTTAAAGCTGAATCCGCATCGTACTGTCGTAGGGGGTGTACTACAGTAGCCGAAAAGGACCTTTCATTATATCCATCATTCACTTAGGGGAGTCCTTTGCGGGTCTGAAGCCAACAAACGGGATTCTTGATCGTAAGAGCAAAGAGCTGCAAATGACAGACACCGAACTGAAAGAAATTAGCGGACTGAATAACCCGGTGATGGATATAAAGGGCGGAAGATCTACCTCAATGCCATTGCCAAACTCGCCCACACTGGATCCAACCTGATATGTCCCTTGAGCGGATAGAGCACCCCTGCCGCCACCGGTAACATAGCCATATTGTACACCAAGGCCCACGCAAAATTAAACTTGACCCTCCTAAACACCGCGCGACTTAGCGTCGTCAACGTTAATAACGAGCCGAGGTCTGAGCCCACGAGCACGAATTTAGCAGAGCTGATCGCAACGTCTGAGCCACTACCTATGGCAATCCCGACGTCGGCCATGGTGAGCGCGGGAGAGTCGTTGATACCATCGCCGACCATAGCAACGATGGCGCGGTTGGGAGAGATGGAGGGATTAGCTTGTGATTCAACGAAGGTGCGGGCACGGGTGCGGGTGATTGGTCCTCCATGAGTGCCGCGTTTTGGGGCTGTCCGTTGGAGATACTGGATTTTCTTGGCTTTTTCTTCTGGCAGGACGCCGGCAATGATATTGGTGGCTGGGATGCCGACCATAGTGCCTACAGCGGTCGCAGTGGTGATGTTGTCGCCGGAGAGCATCCAAACGGCGATGCCGGTCTCTTGTAGCTTTTTGATGACGAAAGGTGCTTCGGGTCGTAAGGTGTCCGCGGTGGCAAATTGTGCGGCAAGCATGTGGCGATTGCTTTCGAAGATACCGTGACTGGAGAGCCGTCGGATGCTGAGGAGTGCTATGCTTTTCCCTTGCTGCTTCCACTCTTCGACGTGTCTGCGCGAGGTGTTGCGCACCAGAGTACGGACTGACCGCATGAAGTTTTCATTGCCTATGACCGCCTCGTATTGCGCCATCCCTGAGTCTTCCTTTACGCTGAAAATACCCTTTAGTCCTCTGCCTGGAATTTCCTCAATGTCAGCATCGTGGATGGGCAGCCGCAACTGCTTTTCACATAGGCCCATAATAGCCTTGGCGATAGGATGGCTGGAAGCCTCTTCCAATGCGTAGCATATGCTCCATACGAGCCTATCGCAATAGTCGCTAGAGGTTAGTAAGTCGTGGTCCGTGACTCGTGGGTTGCCTCCTTCCGTCAGCGTACCGGTCTTGTCAAATACAATCACATCTAGGCCGCTGGCCTCCTGGAATGCTTCGCCTCCTCCCTTGACTAAGATGCCATATTTTGCCGCTAGTCCTGAGCCAACAAATAGGGCAGTGGGAGCTGCAAGACCAATGCCGCATGGGCAGGCGACGACAAATACAGCAATCGCAAACCCAAGAGCCCATACTGCCCAGCCACCGGCGTCAATATCGCGCCACTCTCCAGGGATTGCACCACTTTGCCCCAACGTAAACCAAACAAAAAAGGTGAGGATAGCTAACAGAGTGATAACAGGAACGAAGTAGCCTGTCAAAATGTCCGCCAGTCGTTCCACAGGTGCACGCTTGGTCTGGCCCTCCCGAACAATTTTGACGATCTGGTCGAGCATTGAGTTCCCAGACACGAGTGCGACTTTGACGGAAACTGCTTTCCCTTGATTAACGGTACCAGCAAATACTTTGTCGCCCTCGATCTTGGCGACGGGCCTTGATTCTCCCGTTAGAGAACTCTCGTCGAATATCGTCGTGCCAGACACAACGACTCCGTCTGCCGGAGGAGAGGAGCCATGGGTGACTCTGACAAGGTCGCCAGCCTCAAGCAAGTCGACGCTGACATTTGTTGCTATATATTCTGTTGCCCGCTGGGATTTCTCCTCATAACCTGGAATTTCCTTCGTATGATGTGGGGAGAGCAAGATGGCTTCTGTGGGCCTAAGTTTTCCTAGCATGGTAACGGCATCGCCGGTTTTGGCCTTGCTGTAAGCTTCCAGGAAGCGGCCAAGGAGGATGAACATAGTGAGGAAGACAACAGTATCGAAATAAGTGGTCGAATAGCGCATAGGCATACCATGTGAAGCGGCCATGGGCATTCTCGTCGCGTCTACTGAGAGGGTAGCGATAGACGCCAAGTATGCAATCGTTGTGCCGGCCGAGATTAGCAAGTTCATGCTACCAAAACGGTAGAATCGCCGTAGTAGTGGAACGTTGCTCCCTCTACGCCACAATGCCCTGATCTCCTTGATCGCACGTACGTGGAAGACGTCTGCTGCAAAGAACATGACTGGTGTCGACAGAAAAAGAAGCGCCCATGTCATTCGGCTGACAGAGCCCAACCACATCCGCCCTTCAAGGTATATTCTTGTGCTGTTCGATCTGGGGACGATACTCATCCATACAACTCCAATGAGGAAAGTGGGTATGGCAATAACAACGCAAAGAAATAGCCTGATAAGGAGTCGGTATTGCTCATGTCGTTGCATCGCACGAGAACGTTCCTCAATGGTAGGGGGGTGGTATATTGTAGCTTTGTAGCTGTCGTCGACGCTTTGGATAGTGGAGATAATGTCTCTTATCGTAAATTTTGGTGGTTTGGGGCTGTACGTAACCCTAATGATTGGGTCATTGAGTGTCGGCGACTTGTCGATAACTACGAGCCCAGGGTAGGCGGTCCTCAGGGCACCAATGACTTTTGGTGGGCAATGCTCGCAGAACATTCCGGCTATCTTGATCATCATTGTTCTTTCGACACCGTCTTCGCTGTCCTCTTCATGCGCTGCATCGCCATCACGGACTTCCGTACAATCCTCAATGCTACACTCGTAGCCTAGACTCTCAATCTTTTCCACGATCTCGTCCAGGTGTTGTTTTCCCTCGAAAACCACCACCCCGCTGTTTGTGAGGAGATTGATGTTGATTGTCTTGACGTACGATAATGTTTCGAGACCTTGCGAAATAGCCCCAACGCATACTGCGCAGGTCATGCCACCGATAGATAGTGTTGCGCTTGAAAATTGAGGACCGGGGGGTTTTGAAGGCCTTCCATCGCCAACGTTCTTGATTTGACCCACAATCGCAGTTAGCTCGGTGGAGGTGCAATCATAACCTAAATCCTCGATTTTCTCGACAACCTCACCGATCCGTTCTTTAGGGCCTCCAAACACCACTGCTGCACTGTTCGTAAGCAAGTTCACATTGTGGGACTTCACCCATGGGACTTCATCTAGACAGCGTCCGACTGCAGTTGTGCACGCCCCACAAGTCATACCGCCGATGCTTAGGGTTGCCTTGAATTCGCCGAGTTCCTGAGTGCAGGCATTCTGATTTGGTATCCTCACTTCGACTGTTGGTGTATCGACAAGGTGACACTCATCCAAGACGCAGTCATAGCCTAGGTCTTTGACCCTCTCCATTATTTTCTCGATGCCGCTCTCGGGGCCCTCAAAGACTATGCTTGCACTATTAGAAAGGAGGTTGACATTGGCGGATTTCACCCAGCCAAATTCTTCGATGGCGCTTGAGACGGCCCCAGTGCAGGCGGAACAAGTCATGCCGCCGACGCTGATAGCAGCTTTATATTCTTCGGGGTTTTGCCATTCCAATACACTAGGATCTTTCTCTAAAGTAGCGCTTGGACGCCCCTCTTCTCGTTTCTTGTCATTCCCAGGCGGTGAAACAGCAACAGGGTTATCGGCCTCGCGGAAGCCAGCCCGGCCAGTGCCTCGCCGTTGGTCCTGAACTGGGTCGTCCAGTGTAGGGGTTATAGAACGGTTCGGTGCTTCTGGAGGGCCAACCCCGTCCTGCAAGAACCCCTTGCGATCTCTCGTTTCCTGAGGGAACTGTAAGGTAGGTCTTGCGAATTGAATTCCGTGGTAGCCACGTGGTTTATCTGAATCTCGTCTCAAGGGTCTTCCCCAGCTTTTCCGTAACGAGCGGGCAATGCCGGACGACCTCTTGTTAGTTTTTGCCTCGACTTGGCAGGCGTCGCAGTTCTCGATATGCCTCTTTCGTTTCTGGCGACTGCCAGCGCCGATACTACTATAGGGCCCTTGGGGTAGGGCTCTGTGTGTCGTGATCCCAGCACCTGCACCGAAATGGCCGGTAGCCTTCTCGAGCCAGCCATCCTGCCCCGCATCCCCAAAATCAAGCTCTAGGATCTTTGTCGGAGTGCTAGCGCTTGAGCAAGAAATGTTCCCAGTGTGGTTCAACCGGCTCTTCGAGACCGGCTCTTGCGCAACATTGCTGTCTTCCTCCTCGGTAGTGAGACTGCGCAGTTCAAACTCTGCACTGAGTAGTTCCTGGTAGATTGCCTGCACATGGAGGTTTGCCGTATGGCGGACTGTTACTTCGTGGGTGAGGATATTTGCAGAGATCTGGAGGGGAGGAGGATGGAGGTGGCCGACGATCCTTTGTACGTGAGAGACGCAGGAAGCGCAATGTAGGTTGTTGACGAGAATTGTAGTCTTGAGGATCCTCTCTTGGTCAATCCTCTCGGGGTTCTTCCCTTTCGAAAGCCTTCGCGCGTCGTGCACGAGTGAGTCTGCACTGGCCGGTCTCTCCATAGGTGCCTCGGAAGGGGTCACCCGATCTTCACGATAGGGATGCATTGCCAGTCTTTTGTTGCTCCACAGCGCAACGCAGCCGAATCGGAGTTGGAACCGGGTGAGAGGGAAGAGGGATTGACAATTTACTTGAGGCAGCGTTCCGAGACCACATGGGTTTGGAGCGATTATATGGGGTTCTGGGTGGTAGACGACACGAGAGGCGGCTTAGAAATAATAAGAGGACGGATAGGAGAAAATATGGAAGCTTGTAGAATGTGATATCGCAGACAGATAGATTGAATGACTGTCGTACAGAGAGAGTGCTAGAGAGTGCTAGAGAGTGTTGCCGAGTTGCCTTCTCGCTATTCCCTCGTGGGTAGTTGCTAGCACGATAGGCGTTGCGTGAAAGAGCGACTGGGAGCTTTAAAACGCTGTTCTCCAGTAGGACGAAGCTTTTCTGAGCGTTTTGTGCGGGATATGTCACACGCCTCGCCGCGTGAGGTTTCACGCACAAAGAACGCGCGCTACCAACACTGTTGCGTTACAACCCTGACCACGCACGTCAGAACCGCTTATCACGAAGAAGAGGCGTCTCCGAGCCCATTCTATTAGAAATTCTCGTTGGAGAGGCCCAGCCCAGCCTCCGAGACGAGGGAGCAGGAAGCCCGACGACGACTGAAGGTGTGTCGCCATCCTTATCAAGGTGGTACGCATTGAACCTCATGACGGTATATCGCGGAAGCCCGCAGCGGGGAGACTGTACTCCGTCTCTTCTCTAGGTGCGGCGGACTGTGCAGGAGGGATAACATCCCTGACGTAAGGTGTGTCGATCGACAATTCGATGTCATTGCTCCTGCCATGCAGTGCCCCGTGCCTGTGGAGAGCCGAGGCCTAGGGGCTGTTGATAGGCTGCAGATTGGACGACCGGGATTGGCTACTCTGACTTGATATGTGGCCCGCACCGGTTCCTACCGAGATCAACTCAGCTCTGTACCATGAAACTGCCCACCTATGGGGGTGGGCAGAGACTTGCCTAGTATATGTACTTTATTTCCCCAGAATCTGATGTCTCGGACCTGAGTGTGCCCCTGTGTCCATCACAGGGAACACCTGCGCATGAGCAGGTGGGGCGGGAGAAAAGTATACTATTTCTACTCTGCTCTACGAGCGTTTTCGAGTAAAGTACTCTATATACTTTCAGCTAAAAATAAGTTGGAGGTCTGCGATCCTCCTGTCCTGTGGGATGATTCCTGACATCATCCTCTCCACTATCCCGTACAACCAGACCCGCGTGGGGCCTCGCGGAGGCACATTTCTAAGCAGCTGTGCGGGCATACGGGCAGCCGGTGCAAACACGCGCTGGACCAGGAATCAGTTATCTAGGGAAAGAGGGCCCAGCAAAAGACAGGCGTTCCGTCTGCCAAAAATGTAAACTAAAAGCAAAACACCGAAGCTCCGTGGCTCCGGAATTTACCCTGTTCCTAGGATTGAAACTAACGGCATGGGCGAGAAACGAAAGATATGGGCTTTAACAACAGCTGTGTCACAAAAGTCCCTCTATTAGCCGTATTTAAGTAGTAGATCTACCGCCCAGTGTTGGCAGTTGAGTTTGGCTACTACTTTGAAGATTTAATGTAGTATTCTCGATTGGAGAGGCAAGGGATCTTCATTACGCGCAAAACACTCACTACAGTGGCGAGGATTTGGAGGTTGTGACTCCCATTTCAAGCAGCGCTAAACGCCTGATGAGTCGAGCGCGTAATGGACAACTCGGCTAAAGCCCCTCCACCAACCTCAGCAGCGCTCGAAGCGCACTTCACCCCTCAGTAATAGTAAAGGGTCCGACAGTAGGAGCTAGAAGAATAGAACCTACTCCATGCGAGCCAGCGACGGCCGTATTCCTCCTAACATCCTCTTTTCTTATCAATCGCCTTCTCACCCGTCACTCCCATCTCTATTCCACTCTCGACCCGTTCTCTCCTTCTTTTAGCACATCAGACCTGCTCTCCCACCACATCAATCACTATCCCTCTTGTGCCCCAGTGAAAGGCCGACAAAATGGCAACCATCCGCAAGCCAAACCCTCTTAGCCGCCTCAAGAACGTCAAAACCCCTCGCTCTCGAGGTGGGGCAAACTCTCGTACCTGCCCTAATCCCACATGTGGTGCTACCGGCGATAAGATCACGGATGATGCAGATAAACGAGTTTGTACAGAGTGTGGGACAGTGTTGAGCGATTCAAACATCGTTTCTGAGGTCCAATTTGGAGAGACTTCTTCTGGCGCTGCTGTAGTTCAGGGAAGCTATATTGGAGCTGATCAGACGCATGCGAGGAGTCTTGGGACGGCCTTCAAGAGGGCTGGAGGCATGGAGAGCAGAGACGTTACCGACGCAAACGGCAAGTATTCCACGCTCGTCTGGGGTTGGGGGTAAGTTGACTTGCTAATGGCTGGAGATTGTATAGGGAAACGCTATATAAATCAATTGTCCGCCGCGCTTAACATCGCTGCGGCTACGGCCGACCAAGCGTTCAGACACTACAAGCTCGCCGCTGCAGCGAACTTCATACAGGGTCGAAGAACCAAGAATGTAGCTGCCGTCTGCCTGTATATTGCTTGTAGAAAGGATCCGCACAGTCCATTCATGCTGATTGACTTCTCAGACGTTTTGCATGTGAGTTTGATCCCGATTCGTTCTCCCAGGCGGCCTTGCCTGATACCTGTCTTCATACTGAACCTACTTGGTGTACGTGAGCTGACTTGGCTATAACATAGATCAACGTGTTCAAGCTCGGCGCGACCTACCTTGACCTTGTCCAGCAAGTGCCCGTCAAGTACATCCCTCCGGTCATCCCTGAAAACCTAATTCACCGATTCGCTGCTCGCCTCGAATTCGGGGACAAGATGAATAAAGTAGCAAATGATGCTATCCGTCTTGTTCAACGTATGAACCGAGACTGGATGGTCTCTGGTCGCCGCCCTTCTGGTATCTGTGGAGCTTGCCTTATTCTAGCTGCTCGTATGAACAACTTTCGCCGGACCGTTAGGGAGGTAGTCTACGTCGTCAAAGTCACTGACGTGACGATCCAGAAGCGTCTGGATGAGTTTAAAGTCACTGAGAGTAGTTCGTTGACAGTCGATCAATTTCGGAGCATCTGGTTGGAAAAAGCGCATGACCCACCAGCGTTTTATGAGCAGAAGAGCAAGAAGAGAAAGAGAGTGAGAAAGGTAGATGAAAATGGTGAGGTCATCCCAGATGAGGATGATGAAGGAGAAAATAGAGAGGCTTCAGTGGAGAGAGCTACACAACAGCCCCGAGTGGACAAGGACGGCTTTGCTGTTCCTAACATTCCTATCGACCCCCGGCTCTTGGCTGCATCTAGCAGTGCCCTAGACGCACTAAACGACTCTCCGTTATCGCCTCTTGATACCAGCCGCCAGGATATTGAACGCGACGACACTTCCCCACCCCCCAAAAAGCGCCAACGTCCCAATAGCATCGATGAAAGTGCTGAAGAGACTATCGAGCAGATCATCCAGCGGAGCACGGAGCAAATCATTGAGCAGAGCACCGACAAAGTCATTGAAGAAGTCATAGGAGTGAGTATTGAGACGGATGATATAGATGATGACGTGGAACGGATTGATGGACAGCGGCCTAGTGGACGTGCCAAAGCACCTGCGAAGGGTAGGAGTAAAGCCCCCATCGTTACGCAAGCTGAGCTCGCCGTCGAGAACGAAGTCGAGCAAGACATGCTATCTTACCTTAACGATCCGGCCGTCAACGAAGCGGCTCTCCAAATAGCAGCCGCCACAGCAGCAACTATGAAACCAGACGCCCGCATACCCATGACAGAAGATGTGCCGGAGGAGGAATTCGCGGACGATCCAGAGGTTGCCAATTGCCTTCTAACTCCAGAGGAAGTCGATTTTAAAGAGCGTATCTGGATTCATGAGTTTAAAGACTACCTTCGCGAACAGCAAAATAAGCGATTCCGTAAGGAGATGGAGGAGACCAACCGTGGTGGTGCAGCTAAAGTAGTGAGGAGGAGAAAGCGGAAGGGAAGAATTGGAGAGGGGGGGGATGGGACGCCCGCGGCTACCCCTGCTGAATCGACGAAGGCCATGTTACGGAGGAGAGGTTTTAGTAAGAAGATCAATTATGCGGCTATTGATGCTTTGTTTGAAAAGGACAGCAATGGGAGTCCAGCTGCGGAATCTGGGCCGATGCCAATCATCTTGCCATAAACAGGCTGCCTGTTCCAGATGCATAGGGGTATCTTGGGATTTCTACGTTATTCTGTGGTAAGAGTGGTTCACGAATATGATAGACATTTTCTAGAGAAGCTTGACTCGCGGCGCCTGGCTCTACTGGTTTCTAATAGAGGGTCGCGGGTTGGGAACGGACGGGAGTTTTATCTTTCTATGCTTTGGCTTGCCCTACTATATATTCCCCCCCCCCAAAATTTTTTTTAAGGATGAGTTTCATAGGTGCGGGCGTCGAAAGCTGGCTAGAGAGCGTGGCGTTATTGAATGTGCCATCAGCAAGTTAACTGGGTGAATTGCCTAATTTTTGTTCCTGTTTTTACTGATTTGTCAGACTAGTGGGGGTAATCAGATGGGGAGTGGAGTTCTTTTGTATCAATAGACTGGGGTTAAGCATAGTCTGGTTTCCTCGTGTAGGTTCTGCCTGTACCCTAGGTAGATCATTACATGCCACCGATGACTATAGCGCAGTCAGAGCATACAATTGCCGACGGAACGACAGAAACACAGCACACCGCGGCATTGGGTGGGGGGGGCGAGTGGTGTTGCGGGGTACATAGCTATTTGGTGGAAGTTGCCTGCTGGTGAGTACGTTAGAATAGCAGCGGGTGGTGGCTGAGCAGCTCCATGCAACTTGAGAACGCTGTGGGCTGCACGGGTAGCTTGCAAAGTCGGTGGGTGGGAACGCCTGGTTGCTAGAACAAGAGGTGGCCGCGGGGTAGGTAAGCTACCCCTGCCTAAGCAAGAACGCCTAGAGTATCTACAGCCGCGCAGAATTCTCCTCCACAACGCTAATGAATGGTTCCGATCTTTTGCGTCGCTCAGCAGACACATCGCAAGGTAGGTAGCTGCCCTACATACATAAGAGCGTTAGAGGCTAGCTAGATTCAAGAAGACCCTCTCCATTTTCTTTTTCCCACAATAAAGCAGACTTCATTGTTGTCACATTTCTCTATCTGGAGAAGCCATGTCTGGTGTAGTTGTGGATCCAGTTGGTTCGAAAGACATTAATGTGGCAATCGGAAGCCTAACATCTCCCCAGAGAATATCCCCCCGCAGGCTCTGGTTCCCCTAGGGCATGGCCGGAATCGCAGGCACAGCAGCCTGCCGGTAACCGAGGAAAATCAGAATTTGCTGCAGCACGAAGAGCTTGCGATGGGTGATATAGGACGGCGTTAGAAACTAGCAGATGGCCAGGCACCCGAGAATCTCTAAGTACATTATCTAAGAGGAACTTCTAAAAAGGGGTAGAACAACTGAAGATACTCTTATTGTCTATCGGTGTCTCCCAATATCCAAAATGTGTAGCGAGGATTGCCACATGTGACTGCAACTATCTCACGTGGTGCGCGGATGATTATCACTAATCCTCGTTACTTAGGGCGGTGTGCAGATTGAATGGCCTAGCATGCAAAAATGAGTATACTTTCAAGATATTGAATATCGGCAGGAATGGCGCTGCGTGCTCGGGAAAACGTACATAGCACCCTCCAGCACAGCAAGCATCGCCGCCCGAGAGCTTACCTTGTAGACATTCTTTCCGTAGTCACATAGAACGACCCAGCAACGTGTTCGATTCGGTGGTTCTGAATGCCCTCTGTCTGTGTGCGGAGAGGCTGAACGTGGCTATACTAGGATTTGCCTGCATACTGAAGAAATATGGATAGTCTAGGCGGACGGGATATGCATCTCCTATATATTCGTGTGACGCAGGGGCTACGAGGGATAAGAGCCCTGTGACTGTCACGGGGGTAGTGTCTTATCGGTTCTAGGTACTGCGATAATTGGGAATTGGGGTATTAATAATTCTGAGCGAAGAGATTCTTGGGGATGTGTACTATTTGGTTGGTGGCGAGAAATAATGCTGGGCATGGCAGTGACCAAGGTCACGCGAGGCAGGGTAACCATTTGTTCCTCCCCTCCCCAATAAGGGGAAGACCAACGAACTTCTTCACCAAGTGAAAACTCATTCTCTTCCGTTTGACAACTACCGACCATGGCCACGCTACCACAGCAGCTGATGGGATGGGAGGCAAGATTACCGCTCCCTGGGCGAGATTGTGCTGGATTGGTGCGTTCTCAGTCCACGATGATACAAACCTTATGCTATCTTTGCGACGCAGTGCGCTGAATCTGCCTCGCCAAACCACATCTATGGCCGGATAGATCAGCATCAGGGTGCACATGGCATGCATTTTGACAGCAGTTATGGATGCATACCAGAACGCATGTGGCTCTTACTGAGGAAGCAGCACCGGACTTTCGATGGGAGTCAGTTGGTGCTGTGGCATCGTGCTGGCATGAGCTACGCCGTTTGCCAGTCAATTACGCCATCTCCCTAGCATTGCCAGGCATGAGCAACACTCATCGGCTCGGTCTCGCTCTAATCG
Organism: Geoglossum glabrum; assembly: GCA_021527465.2. Taxonomy (NCBI): domain Eukaryota; kingdom Fungi; phylum Ascomycota; class Geoglossomycetes; order Geoglossales; family Geoglossaceae; genus Geoglossum; species Geoglossum glabrum. The sequence continues at coordinate 2,767 of JAJDFE020000034.1, read as the reverse complement.
GGACTGCGCATTGCGAGGCTGAGGCAGCAGCTTTACTACAAACGTCCTCACAGCCCAATATATATACAGCTACAAGTCTCGCAGAGAAGCTAGACTCTCCGTTCTCTCTCACCACCTGATTCAAGCTCTCAATGGCGCTTCTTCCTATCACCATGAATCCGTATCTCGGACCAGCTCCTTCAACTATCCCTCAAGAACTTCATCCTTTAGAAATTGAGTTTCTCAAGCTACACACCGGCGATGACTCCTTATCCAAGAAGCAAGAAGTTGCTGAGTGCCTGCGACATATGTCTTCCCTAATTGGGGACGGGGCAATTAATCTATTTCGTCAGACCCTAGATCCAGGGTTTGAACCCTCATTCACAGATTTTCACCGGATGCTTGGGGCCCTCCTCGCTATGGTGGAGATCCTTTGTGCCGACAGCAACAAGTCTATACCACGTATCTTAGAACAGCTTACCACCCTTAGGGAAAATCCAGTCTTTAGGAAAAACCCTGGGCCGGGCGTTGATTTTGAGGCCAGTTGTTGTGTCATCTCTCTTTTTGGATGGTACTCACTTCTCTTCATCCCTCCCCCGACTATCACGAAATACACCTTCAAGTCGGATATCAAAGATTACACCTTCGATATAGAACCACAGGGGGCCAAGTGTTTCATACAGCGCTCTGTTCAGCTGGCGAGTGTACAGCGGCCGTTTGATGAGCTTCTTCTCTCATTCGGAGAGCTTCTACCGAGAGGTAGGACTACGAAAGCAGATGTTAACAAGAAATTTCATGTGTCCAACCTCAACGTCGCCACTCTCAAGCGGCTGGCCGATATTGAGATAGTCTGGGTTGATACTGTGAGCGCCCATCTTGACTTCGATCCAACTATTCCAGCTCTATATATCTTCAAAGCCCCATCCTACTGCAAGCTTAACGCGTATAACGCAGCGGTTTTACCATCGTCAGTCTTCCCCCCCGAATACAGTACATACTCTAACGTTGCAGATAGAATTATCGGAAAATTCTACATCGAGGGGGAGCACCCACTTTCGTACCAAGATCTCATGGAGGAAGTTATCCTATCTTACGGCCTTCTGTTCCGCGATTGGAGCTCATCTAGAAAGGTTTATCGCCAGGAAGAAAGAGAGAGAGCCACAATAAAGGGTATGCGTGGAAATCGGGCTGTGGATCCATGGCTAGATATACTTTGCGGTATGGACTATCATCCGACTTCCTGGTTATCGAAGCAGGACGGAAGAGAAACATATGATGCAAAAACGAACTTCCCGATCTTGTCAAAGCGGCTAGAGGCCATTCAAGACTACGTCGAAGGCATTCGGCCAGGTCGCATCTATAGCCTGTGGCACGATAATCGTGATTTGAGGTCCTGGTACACTCTCTGGATTGTTGTCGTCCTTGGGGTTATCTCTATCATTCAGGCTCTCATCTTAATTGTCTTAACCGCTTGGCTGGTAGACATAGAGAGGTCGGAAGCTGTTCGGAAGTCAAGCTAGATCAATCTGTCGAAAGGCGTTTCCATTCGCCGCGCTCTCCCAATACATGTTCTCCCCGCAAGAAGGAAAATAAATGTAGATGTCCAACTGTCCGGCATTCTCTCCCCATCATCATTTATGATCGCTCTCGCGGCACCTTCATAAACTGTTTTCAACCCCAACTGTCTCCTTTTCTGCCCTTTGAACGTTTCCACATTTCTCCTTTTGACGTATAGGCGTTGTGAATTTTTACTCTTTTATTTCCTCCCCCCACACTACTTGGATACGGCGCAGCCCATGATGCTATCTATTCAAACTCACATTGCGGATTATCAAACCTCACAAGTGTTCGTTATAGACGTGACGGCAAGAATGGGCGAGCACTATACTAATTCATGTCTGGGGAGTATGGGCATAAGTTAATAGTGTTGGAGCTGTCGGAATATGGTAGATTGATACTGGTTGGATTTAATGGTGGCCTAGAATTTATCTATTTTTTCTCACAGCTTGAAGATCAAATCGCAGACGGAGACTGCTGAATAAGCCATTCTCATAAGAATATCCTATCTGCATCACCATTTAGAACCCCTGTTGTGCTGTGTGAGACTGGGGCAGTCGGGTTCGACTCTCCAAGTTGGATAGCAAGAATCCGACTGCTCCTAGATACTCACTCCGCTTAGCGATACAGCAGTCCAACTAAACTATCATACTCTCTCTCTTCACCCTCTCCCTGTGGATACTGGTCTGTCGCGAACAGAGTCTTCTTGGTCTTTTCAGCGGCTGCGCGTAATGTTTCTGCTTCCACAGCCTTGCCCTCGTGCGCCATCGCCTGAGACATACGCCACTTCACTCTTGCCGAGTCAGCCTCTGTTCCTTTCCCCGTCTCGTTCATCTGACAGATTGATAATGCATCACCAAACAACTGGAGGGCCTTGGTATATTCCTCCTGGTGTAGATGTACGCAGCCCTTCTGAAATTTGGCTGAGGCGACACTTGCGTGCGTAGGATTTCCAATTGACAACAGCTTGATCGCCCTCTCGAATTGTGCATGTGCCTCGTCGGGATCATTCTGACGAGCCGCTATTTTCCCCAACATGTATGCAGACCTAGGAAACGAGGTTAGGGAAACTCGAAACGGCGGGAATTCAGATAGGACTTACTCGCCATGGTAGCGACTATCCACCCCATGAATGAGTGATTGCCAATGCGCTGCTTCTTTGAGATCGGCTTTTGATTTCTCGAACTGATTATCGATAAAGTAGGCACGAGCTCGATTGCGCAAGTACTGG